>JACGDI010005523.1:39799-56223 GCA_014898725.1 Jacaranda copaia
TCTCACCAGGGCATTTGCGCATTCTTTGTGCCTCAGCCCCAAGAACAGCACATCATCAAGAATTTGATCCTGGGGTTGTCAATCTTCAGGACCTCTATATTGAACCTGGTGAAAAAATTTCGAAGAGACTTCTCCTCATTCTGCTTGACAGTATGGAGGTGGATGTAGGGGAGCTTTGCCTTCCTCCTGCTAGCAAACTGGTGCAAAAACTTATCGCACAACTGGTCGTAGGAATAGATAGTCGATGGTTCCAACTTTACGAACCAGTCCAGTGTGACTCCTTGAAAGGTGGTCACCAACATTTTGGCATGGATAAACTTGTTGTGACCATGTAGCTGCATCATGTGTTTGAATTGCATAAGGTGCTCGTTGGGGTCAGTTGAGCCATCATACCTTAGGAGACTAGTTGGAATTTTGGTGTCCACTGCAATCCTCTCATCGATGATCTCCTGTATGAACGGTGACTCTCTGTCCCGATGAGATCTCTGGGGAGTATCTGCATTCTGTGCTTTGTCAGTATTTCTCCTCAAGATCTCGTTGAGTCGGTTCAGTTGCTGCACCTGATGGGGAACTTCTTTCCACTCATCCTGATCTGCCTGGGAGGCAAACCTGGTGCGCTCAACCCTGTCGCGCTGTGGGGCTCGACTAGGCCGATGCGCTAAATCTGGAGATTCACCTCTATCTTCGCGGTAGTTGCGGTTTAGGCGTTCGATCTTATCGCGCTGTGGGGCTCGATTAGATCGAACGCGATCCTCTGAGTCTGCTACCTCCTCATAAAGTTCTGGACGCCTTCTCTCCATTGGCTGGCACCTGGGATTGGGCTGGCGCCAGGCGAGTGTTTGCCTGGCCTCTTGACGGGAGGGGCTATTCTTCGGGATTCTGTTTTTTGGTGCTGGCGGTAGGGCTGCGCTGGCACTAAAGTATGCCTGTTCAGAACAGTAGATAACTAAGATATCTGGGCGAAAACCTGCTTACTAATCATTTGCATTAGCTAGGACATGGGTAGCGTCACCAGCTGTTCCTAGAGGGCGCTGGCGCCCGAAGTAGTTGTATGTTGCTGGGGGTTAGGGAGTGGTGGGGAAGTAGATCTCCAGTTCTCCTCCCTCCTAGAAGTCACTCTACGTGTGTTTACCATTTTTACGCTGCAATCTCAAAGTGTTCCCACAGATGGCGCTAAATGATGCTGTTACTAGCTAGAAGGTCAAGTACTCCGATGGATTTGAGTGTTTTTGGGCTTGAAATTTACAACCACGAACACATGTGAACTAGCCAAGATGCTCCCGGTTAAGGCACTCCGACGCTCAAGTTAGTTTAGGTGGAGCAGAATATATGGAGAGTATGCAGTGAATAGTATAAAATGGCATTACCTTGAGCGCGGTTGGACCAACTGCATTTATAGTTTTATGTGGGCATGACTTTACTCAAATACCCTTATCAGGTTGATAGTCCTTTCCCCCTGCCAGGGGGTTGAAAGTCATTTCATGTTTAGAATCTGATACAGTGCCAGATGGCTAAATCTCCAATTTTTCTCGATAATCGTGCTAGAAGGGGCATGTGTCTGTTAAAGTTGCTAGCAAGGTTGTCAGAGTTGTTGGCAGCAATTACATCGGTTGCCACGTGTCATCGACGTGGAAATATTCAACCTGCCAGATAAGCAAATAGAGGATGATTCGATAGTCGATTTGTGTCGGCCAGAGACAAGAGCTCGCATGCGTTGCTTGATCCTGAAGTCGATACGGGTTAACTGCGGATGCTGCCACGTGGAGTTGATACAGGTTGACCATGAGTGCTGTCACAAATGATCGATTCAGGTCGACCAGACACTTATTATTTGGGAGTCGTGGGTTTTATTATTTAGAATTGGGCCTATTGTGTTATCCCATATCACTATTTTTTTAATCTATAAGATATATAATTAGTACTCAAAGTAACATTGATACAATTTTTATATTTATCATATATATTTTGAATATTTGATACCTGTTTAATGGAATATCATTTGTCAAGTGTTACAAGAAACACGTTTAATACCTATAGTCTACACTGAATATTTAATTAAAAAGGTTTCAATATTATTAGTCATTTAAGGTTGAAATATATTGAAAATCAGAATATTTGGACAAGATTGGTATATACGGGCACGTACGACATCAATAACATCACAGGGGTATGATACAGTTTTTAGTGACGAGCTCCAAAGTGCTCCAGCTGGCACTGTACTGGTGGAAAAAATAAAAAAACCAAGTAGAGTAATGGAAAGAAGATAAAAATAAAATATGTGTGAAAGAGAGGAAGAAAGAAAAGTACAGACTTGTGCAGAAATATAGAGAGAGGAGAGGGAGAATTTTGGGGTCATTTCATTTCATTTCTTAGTCCATCTCTGTATAGTTTTGCCGCAGATCTCTCCCTACTCGTTATCATTTTCCAGAATCGGTCAATCCTTTCATATTTCACCATTGAAAACCAACCTTATTCTTTTTTTGCTTGAAGCCGTCCAAAATTTACTTATTATCTTGAGAGGAAGAATAAGAAGAGGACTGCTATTTGAGGATTTGAAATCTCGACAGTAAATTGGAACATTATCTCTGTATCTTATTGTTTAGATGAGAGGCAACGAAGTCGACCCTTTTGGAGATGAAATCTGTTGACCCATAGAAGGTGCCTTCTTCTCTTTCATATATAGTAATATATATATATATTAATTAGAATTAGAATTAGAATTAGAATTAGTTTACTGGATTATTCGTTAGTATTTGTTGACCTGATTATTTCTTTACTAATTCGACCTTGAAGCTGAACTTTCATGTTGGCTCTTAATTACTAAAGAAAAAAGCTAACTTTAGGTAGAATGAGGGAAAGGTATAGAATAAAAGGGGCTGCTTAAGGAATTATCAGCCTGAGCAAGAATTGGGAAAGAATGAGCTGTGGCCTTAGATTTGATGGAACTGAGCTAGAACTTGAAGCTATTGCTCTTCACCATGTGAAAAGCTATTGTATAAGGATAGACACAGCAGCACAGGGATTCTCCTCAAATGTGTTATTTTGGTAAAATCCAAAGAATCCCTAAATTATAGTTATGAGATATGAAAACGAGCTGAAGTCCAAGGTGGCAACGAGCATTTATCATCGGTAACATTTTATTAAACTAATACTCCCCATTGTCTCAGTTATTGTTTTCTTTTCTGAAATTCAGATACTTGCCAAAAGAGAATAAAACCGTTTGGTGAGGAGTTCTGCGTTTTCACAGCACCAAAAAATGTGCAGCCACAAAAGATTTATCCATTGGTATTATAAAAATCACCTAACAAGTTGCTAACAAAAGCTGTGTGCATAAACAACTCAAATCATGTTCGTAGAGGAGGAAAAGAGAACAAATCAAAGCAAGTTTAAGTGTTTAGCTCAAATCAGAATGGCATGTGTTGTCACAGAATTACAAATTTATTCAGAAAGATCAAGTTAGATATATCCTATGAGAGACTGATTTCACATAATTCTTATATTTTGCTTACCTGTCTTGAACAAATATGTTGCTAGCAAAGCAAATTTTCATCTGAAATATGTTATCCATGCGATTGACTTAATTGAATCTATCATTTTATTTCTGGCAAACCCAATTATTTTTTATTTACATGATTTATCTATTTGCCCCCTGAATGATCGCTAATCTTTAAATCATTCACAAAGCAAGTAAAAATTCAGTATCTTATTTTAAATATAAACAAGATCGATTCAATGCTATCGTTTTATTTATCATGTTTAATTTTGTTTTTAAATCATCTACTCTAGAACTCAGTGATAGGGATTTGGGACGTATTAAGGGAAATACTGATATATGGTCATGATGATGAAGTGTGCAAACCATTAAATTGGGCTGTCAACCCAGTGCCATTTTCCCATTGTTTGTGATCACTTTCCTTGTTAGTTAAATGTGACTCAAATTCAAATATTGGGTCCCCTTCAATTTGCTTATCAATGAGCTGGAGTTTGATGCTTGCTTCTCAACCCAAAGAAAAAACAAAAAAACAAAAAAAGAAAAAAAAAATGAAAAATGGAAAGAAAGAGAACTTTTCTATTTTTGGGGGGTTGAATGTGGGGAGAGGACCTACCTTTAATTTTCTAGTGGTTATTTTTGTAAAGTGGTACTTTTTCAATTTGAAGTTCTCTTTCAAATATGGATTTTTGGGTGAAAAAGTCCTATTTACTTCTGGTTATTGCTAAAAACCTGTTAGATTTCCAACGCTTCTTTTCTTCTTTACTATTATCATTATTATTTTTTTCCTCCTTTTTTCTTTAGGTGGTGAAGGTGTATTTGTTTTTTTCAGGACTTTTACAAAGTTCTTGTCTTGGCAATATGGAAGAGGTGGGCGCTCAAGTAGCTGCTCCTGTAGTCATCCACCAAACACTGGCTCGTAGATTTTGCGATATGCATTCGATAGAGAAGAAACGTGGTCTACCTTTTCATTCTTCGAGTTTTGTTCATCAAAGCCCTTCTGATAACTGGAATCCTAAGTCCTGGGATTGGGACAGTACAAGGTTTGTTGCCAAACCCTTGCAGCATGATGGAGTCCGAGTGGGAGGTCTTGCACAGATTCCACCAGACTTGCCAAGGAGGAAAGAGGTACAATTTAGTTCCTCAAGTCTTACAAAACCTGATCGTATGGGAAGAGATGATGAAAATCTTCAACTTAAGCTTGGAGATGGAGATGGAGATGGAGATGGAAGCAGTGGTGGCAGTGGTTGCATGAATTTAGTGAAGCAGTCACAGCCTGTGTCGCGGCCCAATAAGAGAGTAAGATCTGGATCACCTGTTGGTGCTAACCGTCCTATGTGTCAAGTAGATGATTGTCAAGAAGATCTGTCTACTGCCAAGGACTATCACCGGCGTCATAAGGTGTGCGAGGTTCACAGTAAAGCCAGTAAGGCCTTGGTGGGAAAACAGATGCAGAGGTTCTGCCAGCAGTGCAGCAGGTTGTTACATTCAGCATTTTGTTTAAGCAAATTGTGCAGCATTATGCTGTTTTATTGTTGGTTTGGTTGAATTTTGTCTAAGTTGCCAGTTGTTACTTTTACATTCCATCCTGGCATTTGTGTTTTTCTTTGGTAATTTCTATGGTAATGCACATGCTGAGACAACAATTGAGGATTAATTTCATTTTATTTTATCAGGTTTCACCCCCTTTCTGAATTTGATGATGGAAAAAGAAGCTGCAGGCGCAGGCTTGCTGGGCATAACAGGAGGAGGAGGAAAACTCAGCCAGAAGATGCTACTCCACGGGTGGTAGTTCCTGGTAGCCCACACAACAATATCAACTGTGATGTGGATATCATCAATTTATTGGCGGTGCTAGCTCGAGCGCAAGGTATAAAGTTAGCTAATAGAAAAGGTTGGACCTTAAGAAGTCACCTCTAGGAAATAGTCAAACATTGTGCTAATTTGAGATGGGCTCTAGCTCTTGCGTTTGCCTTGGACATATGATGCGATTATTACGAGAGGAGAGTCCAGGAGTTTTTCTCCTAAAAATTCTTGGAGTGCATAAGTAGAAAGTTTGAATTATTTGTGATCTGTAACATGTGCCAGCATGGAGAAACTCACACACAAGCATGCTCCCACTTTTCCCTCTCACATGCACACATGAGACATTTTATTAAATGCTATTTTCTGTAATTATAGGGAACACCGAGGACAGGAATGGTAAATTCTCATTGGTACCTGAAAAAGATCAGCTGATTCAAATTCTTAGTAAAATAAATTCATTGCCCTTCCCAGCAAACTTGGCAGCCAAGCTGCCTCTTTTGAAAACTACAACTGCAACCACTCCCAGTCGTATATGCTCTGAGAATCAGAACCAAATGAGTGGGAATGCTTCTTCACCATCAACCATGGACTTGCTTGCTGTTCTTTCAGCAACTCCAGGAGCACCTTCTTCTGATGCATTTGAAATTCAATCTCAACCAAGCACTGAGGGAAGGGACTCTGAAAAAAGCAAGTCACCCTATATTGACCAAGCTGCACATCTCCATTTGCAAAGAAGTTCTATGATGGAATTTCCTTCTGTTGGAGGAGAGAGAAGTAGCACAAGTTATCATTCTCCCATGGAAGAAGTAGATTGCCATGTACAAGAGACATCTCCAAGTCTGCATTTACAGCTGTTTAGTTCATCGCCTGAAGACAATAGCTTAAGGAAATTACCATTGGGTAGAAACTACATTTCATCAAACAGCAGTAATCCTTCAGAGGAGAGGTCACCTGTTTCTTCACCACCTCTTGTGCATGATCTGTTCCCAATGCAGACTTCAAAACAAACAATGAAGGATGATCATATGTCAAATAGTGAAGACAACCTTGCGTATTTGAAATCAACTATGAGCAATGGGTGCAGTACATCTCTTCAACTTTTTGGAGGCTCAGTCCAGGCTACTGAAAATGGTTCAATTCACAGTTCTCCATACCGAGCTGGTTATACGTCTTCCTCTGGGTCTGATCATTCACCATCCAGCCTGAATTCTGATGCTCAGGTATTTAAGCACCATTGTCCTGTTCCTTTTTAACAAAGTTTTATCATAATTTTGTTGTTATGATGTCTGTGTATTTTATTTTTAGGATAATTAATGCCTTTGTTTATTCTGTATCGTAGTTTCTATGGCATAGTTTTAATAGATTTTGACATGTTTTTTCTCCTAGGATCGTACTGGTCGAATAATTTTCAAATTGTTTGACAAGGATCCCAGCCATTTGCCTAGGTCGCTACGTACCCAGGTTAGTTTTTGATGCTTTGGCTTGATTCTTTCTAGGATTATAGCTGAGACCTGGTGGCATGTGTTGCTTCTATTTTCAGATATACAATTGGCTTTCAAACAGTCCATCGGAAATGGAAAGCTACATAAGGCCTGGTTGCATAGTTCTATCCCTGTATTTGTCACTGCCACCTTTTGCCTGGGATGAAGTGAGTGCATTTCTATAGATTATGTATGCTTGGCTGTTACGCTTTTATTGACCATCTTATTATCCTTTTATTTGTTTGCAGCTAGAAGAAAACCTTCTTAATTATGTGAAATCTTTAGAAGATATTGATGCTGGTTTTTGGGGGAATGGAAGATTTCTGGTTTATACGGACAGAAAAATGGTGTCATATAAAGATGGTAAGTATTGCTGTTTATACAGTTATTTGCAAGTCCATCCATCCACTGAAGATTTTGCTATTTTACCATTTTCATGCCGTTTGTTCAAGGAATTTAGCCACTGAATTGCTTTCTGAATTCTATATTCTCATCATCAACTTGTAAATAATTTACTCTTTATGCTTTCTTTTCTTTCTGTATGCAATTAATCTTCAGGGAAGGTTCGTTTCTGCAAATCTTGGAGAGCCTGGAGTACACCAGATTTGATCTCAGTGTCTCCTGTGGCAGTTGTTGCCGGACAAGAGACCTCTCTTATATTGAGGGGGAGAAGTTTGATGGCTCCAGGCACCAAGTAGGTGGCTGATATTTAGAGTAGTTGAATGCTTTCATGTGTTGGTTTTGTTTATCAGGAAATTATTTCTGTACATGCAGGATACATTGCACCCATGCTGATGGGTACAATATACAAGTTCCAGCATCATCTTGTGATGACGCTACAAATGATGTGATAAGCTTGGGTAGTTTTAAGATTAGTGGGGCAGCATCTAACATGCTTGGTCGCTGTTTCATTGAGGTAGCAACTTAGCAAACTGTCCATTTAAAATATATGGAGCTGAATTTTGGATAATTGATATCCTTCATATCACAGGTTGAAAATAGTTATAAGGGCACCGCATTTCCAGTAATCATAGCAGACAACACCATCTGCAATGAATTGAGACTCCTTGAGCCACAGATCAATGGCACTGCAGAAGTTTGTGATGGTATTCCAACCAATCAGCTTTGGACAGCAGGGAGGTCCTGGTCCAGGGAAGAAATCCTGCATTTCTTGGATGAACTTGGGTGGCTGTTTCAAAGAAAAAGCAACTCTTCCTTGTTTGAGATCCCGGATTATAGGCTTACCCGGTTCAAATTTCTTCTTATATTTTCTGTTGAGCATGACTTCTGTGCTTTGGTCAAAACCCTCCTGGGCATTCTGCTAGAACTAAACCTGGGTAGAAAGGGATTAGAAAGGGAGTCTTTGGCGATGTTATCAGAAATTCACCTTTTGAACAGGGCTGTCAAATGTAGGTGTCGGAGCATGGTTGAATTGCTCATTAATTACTCCGTGACCGACTCTGCTGATGCTTCTGAGAAGTTTGTTTTCGTACCCAATTTGGCTGGACCTGGGGGTGTCACTCCTTTACATTTGGCTGCTTGTACATCATCTTCAGATGATGTCGTTGATGCACTGACGAATGATCCACAGGAAGTATCTTCTGCTGCTTCTTAAAACTCTCTTTGAAACTTCAATTAGTCATTGATTTGCATGCGTTTTCATATGGAATTTGTTAATCTATTCATTTATTTTTCGGGTGTCACGATTTTGCTTGTTTATCCCACTCTGCTTTGAATATTTCAGGGGACTGTTCTAACCTGTATCATGTCCCTTTCCTTGTTTAGATTGGGTTGCAAAGCTGGAATTCTGTTCCCGATGCAAATGGGCTTTCGCCATATGCATATGCCTTGATGAGGAACAATCATTCGTACAATGTGCTTGTTGCTCAGAAGCTTGCTGATAGGAAAAATGGTCGAGTCTCGGTATCAATTCAAAATGAGATTGAACTGTTCCAAGTGGAGGAGGATGGTAAAAAGAAAGTCACCACCCACTGCAATGAGGGGAAAAAATCTTGCTCCAAATGTGCAGTTGTTGCAGCGCATGGATACGGCAAAAGATTTCCAGGCTCACAAGGAATGTTCCAACGTCCTTACATCCATTCCATGCTGGTAGTTGCTGCCGTATGCGTTTGTGTGTGCGTGTTCCTAAGAGGACACCCATATGTCGGCTGCATTGCTCCATTTGCGTGGGAGAACCTTGGCTATGGCGCAATGTGAGTCTTGTTTTTTAACATACAAAATTTACAAACAGGATGCAGACACAGAAGCGCTAACAAAGACAGCACAGTTTGGTTGGAAATATTCAGTTTTAAAGCCGAAGGCGACAAGAATCCGGTGCTTCAATTCAATCATTGGATGTCCATAATGTAGTAGCTGATCAATTATATAATGTTTATTCAATTCATTATATTATAATTAGTATTGTTGTATTACTTCCCACAACACAAGTGGAATTACTGCTTCATATTTGAATAACTAGATGTAGCGGTTGGAGAGCAATTTTCTCTTCAAATAGCGCCCTATTTTTATACTACAATACATGAAGAAGAAGAAGAAGAAGAATAATAATTAAGGTATTATATCATGCATGGGGTATTGTTGTCGTGTGAGAGATGGTTGAAGTTTTTCACATAATTTGATTATTGGAGCATAGACCTGTTCAGACCTCGTATGCACAAATTTTTGTTCCGATATTTTGCCCACACGTAGGATTCTAGATTTGGGTTCCAAATTGATGTTACGACAACTGTAGTTTTTGTTTGTCTGGAAGGTTCTGACATGCGCTAGTGCGAAGATATTTAACGGTAAGGATTATATTTTTCAACATTTACTGTTTCTGTGTGCGAAAGTTTTGTGAGTTGGTTGAAATAATTGTGTGGTAGTTTGTTTGTTTGTTTGTTTCTGCAATGATTATCATCTAACTCAATGATAGTCAGTGCGATGGACTTTCTTGACGCTATTATTAGTCGTCCGTTTATCACTGAAAAGTGAAAATAACCTTCACTGTTCTTCTTGTCTTCCTCAATGGAAATTATAAATAAATAAATAAATATATATGTATATATATAAAGTTAATATATCAACACAGTGTCTTAACTGCATTGATAATGGCAAGATTCTTTTTTAATGCTATTTCTAATATATGGGCCCCAGACAAAATGATGATGTAAAAAATTAATTAATGACTAAACAACGCAAACGATGTAGTAAAAAGTGAGACGACGACAGTAGGAGATACGACGCGGAAGGGAAGGAACGAAGGAAAGAAGACCGTTCTGTTCTGGCCTTGCACCAGCCATGCATTTCCTGTCTACATCCAATTTTAATTTTTCTAAAAGAAAATAGTCGCAAAGAAACTATATATATATATATATATACTTTCATATGAATAAATATTTAACAGATGCATCGAGTATTATATGAATTAATATTATAGTTAGTATGCGCGCATCGATCAAGTACAGTCAAAGCAATTATTAATAAACACAAGTATAATTTTCTAACAACTAGTGGAGGAGAAATAAATACTTCCCTATAATTACTGCAAGATTTAACTGCGCTTCTAATGTTAAGGTCAAAATTTATTGGCTTTCGTTAGACATGTCACACTATATATAGTTTGCTCACAATGCTGGAATTGGCAACTTGCAGCCAAGATAAAAAGTCCCCTTATTTAATTTGGCAATTGCTCTCAAAATGGAGGAACTACTGCTTTTCTTTATTAAAATACATATTTGTTTGCTGATTTACTGGGTGTTTTGGTGAACCAATAAGTTTGTTAATATATATACATATATTTAAGATCTTATAAAATGTTAAAAAATATTTTTTAAATTTTTTTAAAGGAGAACTTATAAAATTTTAAAATAAAAAATAAAGAGAACTTGATTTACTTTTAAAATCTTAATAAATTCTTTTAATCTTAACTATTTTAATTATAAAATTATCATTACTAATTTTTTGTAAGTTTTAATATCTTATCTTATCCTATCCAAATACCTCAATAACTATTTTAAAAATAAGATCAATATTTTTCAAGTTTTAAAAATATTTTATAATATATAGGAACTCATAAGATCTTTTAAATAAATTGAGCCAAATGCTCTCTTATTTTTATGTTTCATTTTATAAATACATATAAAAATCATACATAGTTCAACTTTAAATGCATATTATTTGGAAATATAAAAAATAAAAATAACAGTGACATTTTACATAATAAAGCTATGATCCTAATTGACATAAATGAAACTTTCAATTCAATTTAATTTATTGAGGGTGCCGACAAATATAATCATTTAGCATAAGGGCATTTGTGTAAAAAAGAAAAGATCAAGGGGCGCAGTGGTGAAGATATAACTGAAGGTAGCTAGCTAGCTAGCTGCCTGCGAAAGATGAAAAGGCAAAGAAAAAAGCGGAATAAATGCCTGAAATCTTTAATCGATTAACCATCACTCGCCAGTCGCTAGCCCCAACACAAACTCGCACAGACCTGTCGGTCAATTGTCTTTAAGCGGCGTAGTGGTCAATAGCTTAGACACTCTTGTCGGTAGCCGGTAGCTACCTACCATGAGAAAAGACGGAGCACCGCCTGCTGCCGCCGTCAACTCCGTCGGCAAGATCTTCCTCTGCTTCGAAACCAAGCCCTTCCTCGCCACATTGTTGGCCGTCACCCTCGTTATGGTTGTCTGGAATCTCCAGCCCTACTACGAAAACCTTCTATCCGCCACTTCTCGCTGCTCCGCCGCAGCTTCTACCTCCTCCATAGAGTCTCTGCCCATTAAGTCAGCTAGCATTGCCGACGTCGTCCCCCTTCCGGAGAAGAAGCTGGTTAGTCCCCCGGCAGACCCCAACAAGCGAACCTTCCAGGCCTATGGCAACGCCGCCGCTCTCTTTGTCCAGATGGGCGCCTACCGCGGCGGCCCCCGCACATTTGCGGTGGTGGGTCTCGCCTCAAAACCCATTCACGTCTTCGGCCGCCCGTGGTACAAATGTGAGTGGATCCCTAACAATGGCAATTCCTCTATCAGGGCCAAGGCCTACAAGATGCTCCCAGACTGGGGCTACGGCCGTGTTTACACCGCCGTTGTTGTTAATTGCACTTTTGCCGAGAATCCCAACCCTGACAACAGCGGCGGCAAGCTGATGCTGTACGCCTACTACGGGGAGTCCCCACGCAAGTACGAGAAATTCACCGCATTGGAGGAGGCGCCGGGCTCCTATGATGACTCCAAGTACAGACCACCGTACAAATATGAGTATCTCTACTGCGGTTCATCCTTGTACGGGAACCTGAGCGCGGTCAGAATGAGAGAGTGGATGGCGTACCACGCTTGGTTCTTTGGACCCAGCTCGCATTTCGTTTTCCACGATGCGGGCGGCGTGTCGGCGGATGTGAGGGCGGTGCTGGAGCCGTGGGTAAGAGCTGGAAGGTTGACTTTGCAGGACCTAAGGGCTCAGGCGGAGTATGATGGGTACTACTATAACCAGTTCTTGGTGGTGAATGATTGCCTCCACCGCTACCGGCACGCGGCCAATTGGACTTTCTATTTTGATGTGGATGAGTATATCTACCTTCCAGATGGGAACACTCTGGAGTCAGTTTTGCGAGACTTCTCCAATAACACGCAGTTCACCATTGAGCAAAATGCCATGTCCAGTGTGCTCTGCGTGAATGATTCCACTCAGGATTATTCCAGGTAATTACCAGTACTGCTGCATGCCTAGCTCTCTAATTCATATCGTATTCGTGCTCTGGATATCAGTTTTTCCACTGAGAGAATGTATTAGTTGATTAAAAATTCTAATTTTCCCTTGCAATGTGGTGTATGTCCAATCTTTTCACAAAGCTTTTGGCTTTGTTTGTTGAGTTTGTTTTTATTGCGTCATTGGTGGAATTGAGAACTGATATCATGTGGCAACTGGCCAGTAGTCGGAGAATAAATGGCGGAAATGAATTGACTAGAGTATGTCGTATGGGCAAACTTTAATGTTGCCGGAGTCCTGGCACTTCCAAATTTAATTGGTTTTGGGACTAAATTTGTATGTGGGTCCATCTCATCTATTGGTTGTGACTTGTGAGTAACTATAGTAATTCCTAATTAATGTGATATTGTAATGATCTGGTGCAGGCAGTGGGGTTTTGAGAAGCTGCTGTTCAGGGACTTCCGAACGAAGATTAGGAGAGATCGCAAATACGCAATACAGGCCAAGAACGCATACGCGACGGGGGTGCACATGTCGGAGAATGTGATTGGCGGAACCCTCCACAAAACGGAGACCAAAATCCGTTACTACCACTACCACAATTCCATCACGGTTCACGAGGAGCTCTGCCGCAACTTGCTACCCATCTCTGCCAAGAAGGCCATGACTTGGCTCGATAAGATCCCTTATGTATATGACGACAATATGAAGAAACTCGCCCCCAAAATCAAGGAATTCGAGCGGAACACCATTGGAGTTGGCTCACAGCGACGTCTCCTCCACTCCTGAGCAGCATAATTCCAGTTAATATATGAAACGAGTAAATTCTTTTTCAATTAGCCCGCCCATTAATTACATTAATTTTTCAATGTATAAAAAGTTAAATCTTTTCCTTCTTTCCTCAATCGTTGAACTTGAATCTTTTTTCTTTTTCTTTTTCCTTTTCTTTTTTTGGTCTCATCCGCAAAGTTTCTTGATGAATTCCAACTTAGTTAAAGGACCGCCTCCCCTCACCGACTCAATCATCCATCGACAATTTGATTCGGGACACCTTTGGGCTTCTGCTTTGGTTAAATGGAAAATAGTTTTGTGGTCTTGTGGTTGGAGGCATTATGTAGAGCGACCCGTGGCATCTATTATGTCGGTCAAGAATCAAGATGATGCATTTATTTAATTCAAGAAATTATTTAGTAAGTTTTTATTGTTAAGTGTATAGCGTACGCCGTACGGTGTGGCTGAGCCTCCCCTACCAGTGGGGCGAGGTGGCCCGCGTTCCCCATCAACGCTGGCACGGGGATGGTGTGGTGGGACTGAGGAGTGAGGCAGAGGAAATTAATAATGCTAAATTAATTTACAGAGGGGAAATGAATAGATTTGGGAAGGCAGTGCCCTCAACCCCACTTGGATTTGTCCGTGAGCCGGCCCCCCATTTTCATTAGTTTTCTTTTCTATGTATGCATGTATGTTTGTGTATATTCATTAATCATTATACTAGTATTGATTCTTATATTTGGTGATAAATCAACATATATTTATATTCATATGGTTGACATAAAATAAATGTGTTTTAGAGGCATTATTACTGGTATCATGTTTTTGGATGACATTCTTGACGGAAAAGGGAACTGTGGTGGCATGTGCTTTAATCATTGATGCAACAAGATGCTGTACTGTTCCAACTTTTTAATCAATTAGAATTCTAGATGCTCCCGAGCCTGACTGGTGGAGGCACATTTGGCATGCCCTTTTTATTGTTTGTGCAACCCATCGATTACCTTTTCTTTTTCTTTTTGTTTTTTTTTCCTAGAAGGGAAAAAAATGGGGAAAAAAGAAGGCATAAACTCAATTGTGAAGTTTACCGTAAGAGTTAGGAGAATTAGGAATGAAGTTTTCCGAATAATTGGAATACCTATTGTCATGTTTGGGATTGGATTGAATGGGCTGCATGGCCTATATGTATCACAGTGTTATGTTATTGGTACTATTGAAAAATGATGAGTATTATATGACAATATAATTAAATTGAATAGGATGGGAACAACGTACAAACAAAATTCTGATTCAGGGTGTGAACAATTACCTCACGGGAGGGGCGGTTGCGTGCAGCAGCAGATTTTGGGGTGGTGAAAGAATCCAGAATTAGAAGGGGGGTGTGTGTGTATGGCAGTCTCCAATAATGGGTGTTTTTTCTTTTCTGTGTGTCTTATTGTGGAGGGGGTTCTTAGCTGGAAAACTTGACCTGCCTTTTTTGTCTTTCTCGTATCACACCTCACACCAATGTATATGTAGGTTTCAAAGCCCATGTTTGCCTGACCTATGTAGTCTGGGAAGCATTATTTGTTAATTGGCACTTTTATACCCGGTGGGTATAACCGTTTGGCACTTTATGTATATCTATTGCTGAAATTTTTTTGGTCCCTTATGTATAGTTTTCATCTCACTTTAGTTCTTTATCTCACAAATACATTATTATAATTCTACATCTTTAAAGTACATATCAGCATTAGCCTTATTTGTAAACTTCTATTAGTACTTAGTGGAAATGTAACCCAAATGGATGGAATATGTAATTGATGCTGCAACGAGCTAGAAGGTCAGGTACTCCGACGGATTTGAGTATTTTTGGGCTTGAGATCTGCAACTACGAACATACGTGAACTAGCCGAGATGTCCCTGGCTAAGGCACTCCGACGCTCAAGTTAGTTTAGATGGAGCAGAATATATGGAGAGTATGTAGTGAATAGTATAAATGGCATTGCCTTGAGCGCGGTTGGGCCTGCTGTATTTATAATTTTATGTGGGTATGACTTTACCCAAATACCCTTATCATGTGTGATAGTCCTTTCACCCTGCCAGGGGGTTGAAAGTCATTTCATGTTTAAAGTCTGATACAGTGTTAGGTGGCTAAATCTCCAATTTTTTCGTATAATCGTGCCAAAAAGGGCATGTGTTTGTCAAAGTTGTTAGTAGGGTTGTCAAAGCTGTTGGCAACAGTTATACCGGCTGCCACGTGTCATCGACATGAAAATATTCAACCTGCTAGATAAGCGAACAGAAGATGATTCGGTGGTCGATTAATGTCGACCAAAGACGAGCTCGCACGCGTGGCTTGATCCTGAAGTCGATGCGGGTCGACTACGGATGCTGCCACATGGAGTCAATACTGGTCGACCATGAGTGCTGCCACAAGGGATCGATTCAAGTCAACCGGGCACTTATTATTTGGGCCTCGTGGGCTTTATTATTTGGAATTGGGCCTGTTGGGCCTATTGGACTATCCCATATCATGAGTCCCCCCAATTCTCTATCCTGATCGAGCCTGTCGATGAGAAGGAGCAGGGAGTTTACATTTAAACATGCCAGGTAATAAATTCAATCTGGATTTTTGAATTATCGACCAGGGTTCTGAGGCGGTTATTTCCATTTAATGCGGCTGTCACTACGCGGGATACAAAGCGTGCAAGAACAGGATACGAAGCGTGCAGGAACAAGATACGAAGCGTATTGAAACAAGCTGTCATTATGGCAGTTGTACGGATTCCCACACACGTTCGCTTATAAATAGGGGGATGAACCTTTTCATTCACACTTTTGCAAACTGAGATAGTCTCTATCCATTGTTGAAGAACTTCTCGCTTCATACCTCCTACTTCAAAACTAACACTGTAAGTGTCTGTTACATCTGCGTTACCTTTCGCCATTACTTTGCAGAACCATGTCTGTTAATACTGATTCTGGTAGCGATAGGTGTGAAAATATGGTTCATATGAGTGATAGTGAGACTCAGGGCACTACCCAATGTAGTTCTTCTCAGAGTGAAAACAGTAGTTCCCCTAGTGATATTAATCTTGAAGAGGCTAGAACAGTACTGGAGGGAGAAGCTGGGTCCTCTGATGTGCCTGTTAGCCGGGGTCGACTGTTTACCCTGGATCATTATACAA
>JACGDI010005524.1:0-11662 GCA_014898725.1 Jacaranda copaia
AAATGATATACACAGAAATATATTTTCTCCCTCCCTCTTTCATATATAAATATAAAAAAGACTTAATAACGACTCATCAAATTAAAAAAATAAATAATTTTATATCATATGGAACTAAATCACAAATTATTTATTAAACAAATAAGCAAATATTTAATTATACATGAAATATAAAACATAATTAATATATACATAACAAGATATTTAAACAATTAAATTAATTATTTAATAAGTTAATTATTTACTTTAACTCATTATTTAATAAATTAATTAATTAGTAACAATTAATCTTTTTACTTAATTTTACTTAATTTTTACGATAATTATTTTAATTGTATTAATATTAATTTATTAAACTTAATAGATTATTAAATAAATATGACACTATAATTAATTTTTTATAATAATTTGAAATAAATGTGAATATTAATATTTAATTAAATTTGTAAATATGAGTTTTAGAATTTTTTAGGTAGCAAAATTTTAATATTTTCATATATGTACACATATATGTGTGTATATATAAGTAAAGTGAGAGTGATAAATAAATGAATGATGTGAAGATGGAGTGAGAAAATGAGGCGGTATGTGTGCTTTTTAAAGTGTAGAGATTTTTAGGGTGAATTATGAGAAAATTTTTGGGTAAAAAATTGTAGTATTTTGAGAGAAAAATAAAAAAATGCGCATGTGATTTGAAATTATTTTGAAGGTTGGCAAAAATTATGAGAACACAATCCACACTCCCTGCAACGCCAGCGTTGTACGGTCTTCACGAGTCATGCGAGTACCGAGTACGCCTCCTCACTCAACAGAAAATGACAATAGCAAATTTGTGAGTTCCCTTGTAGCCACATATCTCCACGGGGAGCACAAAAAGTGAAGCAAACACCATCCCAATAATGATACTTATTAATTTCCCTAATCAATTAAAGAAATACATTTATTTGTTTAGAATTAAGGATTTTAATAATAAAAATATTTAAGAAAAGAAATCAAGTGGAATAAATTTATTGGGCAAGTCATCCAATTGCCAACCACCCAAAACCTAAGCTTTATTGTCAGCCAAATTCTGCTCCCGTCATCGTCGTGTACACCAATTTTGTTTCTTTATTTAAGAAAGGTGTATAATTTCTATAATCAAGCAATTTCACGACCTGCGTGTGTCGTGTGCATATGTTTAGTTGACATGGATATTGATATAATATATTTCAATAGCTCCAACCCAACAACCTATTGACTCCAAAAAGACTTCCAAACTGCATAGCTCAATGACCCATCCGAACCCAATCCGATTAGATCACTTGACCACAATCATCTGATCGAGCGGATTGTCCTCCATCACACCCAACGAGAGGCTTTAAGCCATCGTCCGTTCAGCCATTCCTCTGGTCGACCGCTTTATTTGGTCGATAATTGTCGATCAGAGTGCTCACTCCAGCGCTGACTTATATCCTTGCCACATTCAATGCTCTGATAGGTAATGCGCCTCCACATTAATAGCTTATGCCACCTCAGTACAGTCTCTACCACCAAGGCGCACCCCTAGAGTACTATTCATCTTGGAAAGCAGGAGATGATGTCATTTAGAATAGTATTATGGTTGAAAATGACCAATAATCCCCAAGTAAGGATAAGAGCCTTCTACACTTGATAGGAGCATTTTAGATATATCACCCAACGGAAGAAGGCTATAAATACCTCATTGCCAGCCTCATTTTGACCAGTACTAACTCAAGCGTCGGATGGTTTAACGTTTGCTATTGGTTACATATCTCAACCCCAAAAAGAATATTACTATTGGATCGTTCGACTTCCTTGGTCGAATTAGCCCAAACATTACTCTATTTATTAAATACTACTTTTAATCTCATCAGATACAATATTTAAAATAGTGTATTATGTGATATTATTAGAATTTTTAAATAATTCATGCTTCATGATTTTTTTATAAGATTGATTGATTGATTTGATTAGAGTCAATGCATGATCAATTGTAGTCTATTTTATTTGATGATTAGAGACGTATTGAAAGTTAAATAATGAAAATTTTAAATTTTTTTTGAGAAAAATAGAGATTTCTCATGCTCCATTTGATACAAAAGTAAAACAATGAAAATAACTCAACCAATTCAATCAACTTAAAATAGTAACAAGATCATCCTTACTCCATTCCTTCTGCGCTTGCAAAAACAGTCCGATTTAAGAATTTAGAAGCGGTCATTTATAATATATGAAAGTATTGATGTAATTTTATAGATTCATACCATCTCAATGTTACATAAACAACATAAGCAATATAGTGAAATAAAAAATCTTGAAAAATTGAACACAGTACAAATTCATCTTTACAAGGAAATAATCCTAAATTGAGACACACATATCAATAACTTAATTACACGAAGCCATAATTATTCCCATAATGTAATGTGCTTATACGTTAAAATAATTTTATCTATTTATTTCTTCATTTATTGACTCGAGCCTCATTGGGCACAACTCAAATAATTTTGAGAAGCTTACCTAGCTAATTCTGCATTGAATGGAATGGACCCAGAAATTTGGAATCAAATTTAGGGGATGTTTGATTATGTTTTTTGTTTAATTTTATTATAGATTTATAATGTATTTTAGGAAAATGAATTATTGATGAATGTGAAAGTTATTTTTTATTATATTTATTTATATTTTGGAGAAGATATTTTTTACTGTACTAATTAAATTAATATTTTTTTATTGAATTTTTAAAATTAAAATAAAATTGAAATATTTTTTTATTGTCAACATAATAATAAAATATAATATATATATATATATATATTAAAAAATGTGTATTTAAAAATAAAAATAAAAATAAAAATATATTTAATTATATTTTTCAAAATAATATTATGACGAGAAAACATAACCACACACTCCCCGACTTTTTATTAGCTCGACGGACCTTAGAAGAATTTTACCACTCACGTGTAACACAACAATAAAATGTAGTACCTATAGGCTATATGCATATAGGCAATAAAAACCTTAGAAATGAAAATAAAAATCTGGCAGTTGAAAACAACTGGATTACGTCTCTCCCGGCGCCACTTTTGACTGTTTTCGTCCTTTTTTTATTACTTTCGGGACTATAAAAGAACGAAGCATCGGCACGCATGGCCGCCATCGCCATTATAACTACGGGCCCTGCAAAATCACGTTTTGGTGGCTGCATGCAAAAACCAGCTGCATATTACGCGTGTGTGCTCATTTCCTAATATTCTGAATTTTTCTTGGCAGTGTAGAGACACACACACATATTACTCATTACTTTCTGGCTGACAAAGAGCACCTCTGCTGCTCTGCCATGTGTTTCTTCTTCTTCCCACTTGCCACATTATAAAAGGAGGATCTTTTCTTTTCTTTTCCCTTTTTTTCTTGTTTATTCTCACAGCTTTGTTCGTCTGCTTTTATTTATCTAAAACTTTTGGTTAATTAATGGAGTAATACAGAATACAACAGCCTTTCTTCTTCGTTCGTTCTGTGTTCTTTGAGGAAAGAAGCTATCTGGAGTGGTGGGCCTGACTGGAATCAATTCTTGAGCAGATGTATGCATGTATCTTTTTTCTTTTTTCTTTCTGATCTTATCGATTATATTTATTACCTGCATGGTGATTTCTTAGAGGGTTGTTTGTGAATTTTCGGGGGTGATTTTTGTTTTGGGTTGTAACTTTAGCCCCCGGATCCAATGTGAATTCCATTCTTGTACGAGTTACAACACTGTTAAAGGTTTAATCTTGAACGTCCTTTTGCTCTCTCTTTGTCTCTCTCTAGTACTGTTGAGCATTCATGGTGATTGGTACATATTATAGTCCCCACACTCGGACTTCTAGGCAGTCTTTCAAATCTTAAAAGGCGACAATATGGAAAACAAAAAAATGGAGAAGTTTCTTTGAAAGTGAAGGGCTTTCTCAACCAGTGGATTGGTGGTCAGAATTTGAGTTAGGAAATGAAACATCATCTGTTGAGAAGTTGCCAAGTACTAGTTTTGTTACAGATCCAAGTTATATGCTATACTCTGGCTTCAGCTGAATGCGAGTTGCTTGCCCGCATCTTTTAGCGTATGCAGAGTTCTTGAGTGTATTAGAGGGTGAAAGGAATACTAGAGAACACGAGGACGTTTTCGTAAGGTGAAACAGGTGGGGGGCTGAATTAGGTGCTAACCATGGATAGCTACAATTTTTTATTCTATAAGGATTTAAGATTTTCTTGAACTAGAATACAAATTTTGTGCGTTTCAATCTTTTGGATAGAGTTTTGCGTTGCAGTCCAAGGAGACCTTTAAGGAGTATGGTCCCTGTAATTGTAGGACCGAGATGGCAAGAATACTACACAATTTTTGTACATCCTTAAAGATTCCCTACCGAATGTTGGGCGAGGGAAATTGTTGTCATATCTAGGCTAAAAGTTGAAAAATTGTCTTCTCAAGCAATTAGCAGGCACCTAGTGGGAAACCTGACCTTGATTTTGGCCAATTATAAAATCAAAGTGTTGTTTTGTGCCAAAAGTTAGATGGCATGATTGCTATTCAAATATTTCAAATCTTCACAGTAGTCCAACCTTATGTTTTTACCCTTGCATGATGACAATTGTTCCCATACTTAGGTCAATAAAAGTAATGCTGTGTGTTCCATCGCACTGATCCCTTCTGTCCCTCACCCTCTCATTCATTTGGCTACAGAGAAAACAAAATAGATAGACCTACCAATTTCATCAATAAGTCTATTAAGTAAATGATCTTATAATTTAAGTTGTAAAAGGTGTAATGTATGTCCAATTAATATCCTGTTTCTTTGATATTATTGCTGATAAATCCTGACCAGTGCAGTCAAACTCAAGAATTTGTACTTTGTAAGCTTTATAAGTATGGAATGTGATAGATGCTATCCTGATGCTTTTGTGGCTTTCATTCAGCTAAAAAGTTTGGTAATCAACACATCACTAGTGGAGACTGCAACATGGGCCTCTTGGATCTATTTATTGCTTCATCTATTCCTGTCCTGAAAGTGCTCTTGGTGACTGGATTGGGATCGTATCTTGCGTTGGATCGTATCAACATTCTGGGAGACGATGCAAGGAAGCATTTGAACAATGTAAGTGTCCATCATGTGTATGCATATTTGTAACTTCTTTGTACTTTTAGTTGTACAATGGTGTAGTTGATATATCAGAGCATATAATTTACATACAGTGAGCATTATATTTTCACTCAGAGTTGTCAATTGAAAGAAGGTATCTATTTAAGTCTTGATAGTTAGAGTTTTTCGTGCAAAGTGCCTAGCTAACTCCAAATGTGGGTAGTTACTAGTTCATCAAATATTCCTTTTCTACTTTTAATTTATTTTGATGCCTCAGTTTTGCCTCAGTCTGGGAATCATGGGCTAGTGAGCCTCTAAAGATAAACCATTTTCCTTTTCAGCAGGTAATGCTAGTCATGGTTGCATGTTTGATATTCGTCATCCTCTTTTAAATGTTTATCATCTCATTTGCATTGTGAAGTTCTTAAAACAGAATTTGATTACGACAAATTGAAAATTCCTTAGAAGGAAAATTCTCTGTCCTTGAGAATGTACTGAGGCAACAAGCTTTAAGATTTAAAATCTCTCTTGATCTGCTTCTCTCCTTCCCAGTCTTTGCATTAGGAAGAGAATTGCTCAATTTTCTTTTAAGATGACAAGTTTCAAGTGAGCTGCCTGTATGAATGACATCCCAAACATGCTCCAGATTCTCAATAACCCTCTGGTATCCAAGTGAGCCTGTTGATAACATGCACTTTTCCCATGAAGGCAACAAATTTTTGTCTTTAACATATCTGACTAAGAAAAGAATTAAGATCTCTGTTAGGACACTGCATGTTATGATCTTAAGATTTTGTTGTACATGGTCTGCACAAAGAAGCTATCCATGCCCTTTTAGCAGTTCAGGGTATGCTTACTTAAATGGGGATATTTTCGTTATGAAAATGAACAGTTTTATATCATCTTTGATAGTTAAGAATCAGATGTTTGTCACCATGTAGTATTTTCCATGACTGTCTGCATTTTGTGACCTCATGACCATGTGTCTATTACACGTCCTTCTCTGGTTGATGTCCACTCAGGGCACTAATAAAACAATCATCTTGATATAATAACTCAATGGTGAAGTTGTTTTCTGGATCGATACTCCTCCAAGAAACTGATTCTGATATTTTCTGGAAACAGATTATATTCTTCGTATTTAATCCAGCACTGGTCTCCAGCAAGTTAGCCAAGACAATAACATATGAGAGCATGGTTAAGTTGTAAGTTCTCGTTGTTCACTTTTTAAAACTCCTTTTCCTTTTTCTTATCATCCTTCAACCTCTTGTGCAATATCAAGTTTGTGTAACTCCTGGTTAATTTTGCAGGTGGTTCATGCCTTTTAATATCCTAATCACATTCATAGTTGGTTCAGTTCTTGGTTGGGTGGTCATTCAAATAACAAGAGCTCCTTCCCATCTCCGAGGACTTGTTATAGGTTGTTGTGCTGCAGGTACGGCTAATAACTTGCAAACTGACAGTTTAAGAAAATGAACTCAGTAAAGATTGATGGTTTTGCATGCCTCTCTCTTGAAGAACTAGAGAGCAACAACTAATGTTGAACTTCCTATACTGTCTTTGGCATTTTTATGTATTAAGGGGAGTATCCTTTTGAGATATAAACATTAAGAAAGAATGAAATATATGTATATATATTTTCCTTTTCCTTTCTTTTTTGGTATTATGATGTAAATTACTGAACAGAAACCCAAAACTTATTAAAATAAATTTGATCAACTGATACTATAATGTGGTTTTTGCATCAGCCTAACATTGACCTGATTAGATTTTTGGACCGTATAAATTATATGAAGTGTTTGAGCCTTAAACTGGGATCTGGAGGGCTATCTCAGCCTGCTTTCTGGTGTTTATCTCCAAAACGCCATGTGTGAAATGCTGCATTTCTCTGGTTTTTTGGGGGTGCAACATTATGCTAAGATTCCATCTTTAAGTGGCAACTATTCCAGATAGTTCAAAAACAAAATTTTTGTCCTCTTTGTCATGAGGTAGACTGATTAATCTGAACCTTCAGAATCTTGTGTATTCTTTTTTCCTTCCTGTTTTATTTATACCTATCTACTTTATCCTGGTTTTCAATACCATAATCTTGCTTCTATAACTAAGAAAACTTCACTACATTCAAGGTGAAGACATAGTGAAATAAACAGTTGAAGGTCCAATACTAGACCATGTAAAAAGCCTTTTAGTTCCATGCAGCTTGTGAATTACTTGGATGGTTTGTATCGTATTTTACACATTAGTAACGTATGTTTCTTCCTCAAAAACCAATAATGACATAGCATCATAGGGATCAAAGATTGGATTTGCGATTCTCAACCTGGAATTTTTTCTGGAATGTGAATGAATAAAGGGTTGGGAAAGTTCAGTTTTCATTAACTTTGCAGTTCATATGTTTATCTGAAAGGGTTTAATATCAGGCTCAAGCTCCTTCCACCAAACTTGTTAATGCATTGATATAAACCAAAGGATAAAAGTCTTATTACTGGGGTGCTGTGAAATTCCCAGAGTGAAACGAAGCTCACTTATTCTGATTACTGGGCTTGAATCATCATGAACCTGATATATATTATAATATTTGTGTCGACAGGCAACTTGGGAAACCTTCTTCTCATCATAATCCCAGCAGTTTGCAAAGAGAAAGGAAGCCCATTTGGGGATCCTGATGTTTGCCAAACATATGGAATGGCCTACGCTTCACTTTCAATGGCAGTAAGTTTCAAAATATAATTGGTCTAGATTAAGAAAGAGCTTTTTGATCAATGATAATTTGCAATAATGCTATAACATCTATGTAGATCATTAATACACAGAGAAATAGTTCTATATTATACATCTATATGGATATGGTTTGCACAATTATCTCTGCATTTGTACTCAATCCTGTATTTGGATTTGCTTGCTTGCTTGAATACAAATCTGAACTTGTTTAATATTCTGTGACTTCTTGACCCCTAGAATTTTAACACTGTGTTTCCTGTTCTTTGTTCTTATGTTATAGATTGGAGCAATTTATCTATGGTCCTATGTATATAATATCGTTAGAGCATCTTCAAGTAGAAGCTCAAATGAAGTCCAAATAACTGACTCTCCTGTTAGCAAGTCAAGAGAAAGCTTGTCGTCTCCATTTGGAAGGAGTTCAACAGAGCCTTTACTTTCTTCATGTGATTTCGCAGGAGCTGAAGACCATGAAAATGTACTGGCTCTGCCGCAAGAACGATTTGAGGATACACCTCAGGTAGTTGTCTTCTTTATGGTTGTATATTCACGTCTTAGTATCAAGCAAATATTTATATTCTTAACATCATACAAAAATTGGATGAATAAATTCACATTAGCAGTGAAAAAATAAAATTGAGCTGAATGAAAGGAATGCAGACAGAATAGATGGGGCCATCTGAGGCTCCTTCATTAATGTGAGATGGTATGCTTTATAAATCCTGCAGATCATCCCTCTACTGTTGTCATAAAGGATTTAACCTTTTTCTTCAAGAATGGCAGTGGCTTTCTTGTTACTGTTTATATATTTAAAACCACTATTACTCAAAGCAAAATTCTAAAGGTTCATCGTGTGCCAAGCGTAAAAGTGACATGCGGCTTAGTGGTATAATTCTTCAATGAATCTCAGTTATAGGTTCTGTCATGCGATGATAAAGCTTGTCCATGTAGTTGTGACTAAGTATAAATTTTGTCCTTATCACTAGGACTAAGTTTCAATTTTTAAACAAATATCAAACTTATGGCCAAGGATGTAAATTCTTTAGTAGCACCAACTTTTTGCTCCATAGAGCAATTGCATTTTGTACAAATCAGAAGTGTAAAAGAATAGCAGTGAGGATTCTGTATTAGCAAAAAGATTACATTCACTTTTCCGCAGAAGTAACTATTTTAGTATGATTAGCATTAGCCGTTGTATATGCAAGTGATAAGGAGGTAAGCTCTCTACTTTGAACTCCATGATTTCTCTTGCTGAGTCTTCTATGGATCTCATTGCCCATCGCATTTATCTTGAGGAAACAAGTATTTAGTGGTGTAGGTTATGTAGATTAGGTTTTAACCTCTGAAAATCATTGCAGGTATCCGTTTCAGATAAAATAAAGCAAAAGTTAGAGATGCTCTTCAAAAAGATGAACCTGAAGAAATTATTTGCTCCATCAACAACAGGAGCGGTATTGTTTCAATGGTTACATGCACGTAGAAAAACATGCATATGTTGTTTATTCATGTTACTGCACAAGATACTTTAAGAAATAGTTTCTGTCAAGCTTTTTAAAATACTATGAAACTTTTTTTACAAGCTTATTTCTTATATCTTATATGTGAAACACGTTAATGAGGAAACAGACATGCTATGAGATCTAATATACTTTGGTGATGTTATCGTTCTTTTTTATTTATTACAGCTCTTATCTTCACATAAAATTCAAGCACTTAGAGCACAAATTCAATGGTTTCCATATTTTGACTATACAATGTCTGGCAAAACTTATTTAGTGTTTCAAAATTGAAAATGCATCATTTCATGAACAATGCATACATGTTATTTTGGCTTTTTTGGTTCACATAGGACAAGGAATCTCCTTGATATAGGCTTGGTAGAAATGGCAATGTATATTATAAACATGGTGGCTTGCCATTGAATAGAGAACAGAAACTTTACTAAATGCCATGCTTTTACAGATTGCTGGATTCGTTGTTGGACTTGTACCTCAAATTCGAAAACTGATAATTGGTGATGCCGCTCCTCTCCGTGTTATCCAAGATACTGCACTCTTGCTTGGGTATAAAGTCGTCTTATTTATTTTTCACATGCTTCTGATTTTCTAAAGTTGGAATGATTTAAGGGTTGATCTGAAGCACCCATCGAACACACTGATTGAACTATAGCATGTACAGCAAGGTTATATAATAAAGATATGAGCTGTTCTAATATAGTAAATTACTAGATATAATAAGAATTCTTATTATACGTTAGCTTCATATTTTAAGTATTGCACCACAATAAGTAGCTTATTCATCTTAAACTAAATGAATGAGTCCACTTGATATTTTCCTATTTGAGGGTTCTGGTGCAGTAGCTTCAAGTTTAGCATCAATTTCAACTCCTCCAATGATCTGACTTACAATTAGCTAAAGAAAATAAAAGCTATATTAGCTTCTCTTTGTATTAAAGCCACATGTACTGAGAAAGGGATAATACAAATATTTCACCATTTGTCTTTATACTGACTGCTTATTCTACGTAGATCACCATAATCCATAGAGGTTCTTATAATCCTTTTCGATTGAAGCAGGGATGGAGCTATTCCAGCCGTCACACTGATCATGGGCGGGAACCTTTTGAAAGGTTGATGAACTTTACTCTTTATATTACTACCTATAACCATATTCAGTCAAGTCCGGCAACCTTCTTTGTTTCTTTCAGGTTTGAAAGGTTCCGGAATTCAGAAGTCCATTATTTTTGGCATTCTTGTGGTCAGATATGTTGCCATGCCTCTGATTGGCATTGCCATTGTTAAGGGGGCGACCCGATTTGGTCTAGTGGATGATAATCCACTATACCAATTTGTTCTATTGCTGCAGTTTTCACTCCCACCTGCTGTGAACATAGGTACGTTAAAGCTGGCAACTTATTCTTTCTCATTTTTATTGCATTGCCTACTTCAGTTTTGGCCACCGCTCTTTTCTATATAATAGCTTCTAAACTAAATTTATATTTGCAAGAACTCTATTGTAAGTCACATGATTCAACTGTATGTAGCATCTTCGTTGATGATAATTAGACAATGTTGTCTAAAGTTTATAGCAAATCTTACATGCCAGGAACAATAACTCAATTATTTGGTGCTGGAGAGAGTGAATGCTCTGTCATTATGTTATGGTGTTATTTATTGGCTTCTGTGGCTCTCACATTGTGGTCGACATTCTACCTTTGGCTGGTGTCCCAATGAATTGCTCTTGTGCAAAATACATGCTTTCTGGTTAGCGACATGACCACTGCTGGGTTGGTGCAATGACATTTCAGGCCATAAGTTTCAGCAATAACATCAGGGTGGGGTAAGAGTTTCCCCAACACCACAATCAGTCATACTGAAATTAGCAGATTGCCTTTTCAAAGCTTGAATTCCTTGGTTTATTTGTGTTCGGAGAAAATTATGTGTACCAGATCTATTGGCAATTTTTTTTTGTTGATTAGCTTGGGAGATTGCAAAATTTATCTCGTAACATGATTCAAATGGTAGACTCAGTATATTTTTTTTTCCGAATCGCTTGAAATATATGAAATTATTGGCATCAGCTTTTTCTATACTCAGCTTTCTGATATGCTCCTGAAGGGTTTTAAAGTTGGAAGCATCTGAGATTCAAGCTTTCACATAAACAACTTTTGTGAAAAAAGGAAAAATAGTTCAGAACCTAACAGAGAGCAACCCGAAAGTTTGGATTGATAATAAGAAAACAAGCAAAAGTTGATTGTTAATAGTAAGCTACAATCATTAAAGCAATGAATAGTAAGTTCTTTCCTATTGCCTTAGGTACACACAAGGGTG
>JACGDI010005524.1:14278-26927 GCA_014898725.1 Jacaranda copaia
TCCATTGCAGATTTCGCTTTCTCTTCCATTTCTTTCTTGCTTTTCTCTAGGGTTCTTTATCTCTGTGTGTGAAATGCGATTCAAGATTTCGCAAGAATGAGTTTTTATGTCTATGTGCAAAGGGCCGGATCGTATATTGTACAAATAGCCGTGTGGGATTACAACGGCAACATTTTTTTGAATTCAAACTTTTTTGAAATTCAAATAATGTTCGGTTTGGGTAACCCAAATACCAAAATTAGCCCCCCAGGCGCGTCTGGTCTTGATACTGTTTTCATTTTTCATTCCTTTTTTCTTCTAATTTTGTAATATAATAGAATTTAGATAGTAGAGGTTATTGAAATAGTGGGACATTAGATGAGATTATATAAAGTTAATATCAGGCTAATTTATAAAACTAATGTTAGAAAATTTTTTTTTATAAAATTACCGCAATTCTGAAAAGTTTGCAAAACTACCGTAAGACGTGGTCTCTAGCCACACCTTTCAAGCATTTTTCTTTTTTTTTTCTTTTTTAATAAGATTAAGAGGCGTGGCCTCCCTTAATTTGTAATTTACATGTAAGAGGCGTGGCCCTTGTTTTTGTTTTTTTCTTTCTTTTTAAATTTTTTATTAAATGAATTTTTTTAAAAAAATTATAGGTGTTATATATTTAAAAAAATTATATCTATTATAAATTATAACAAAATAAATGAATAGTTCAAAAATGAAAAAAGAGTAAATAGTAATTCATGCAATAGACTTGTCAATAAAAAATTAATTCAAATTTAAAAAAAATTAATAAATGATATTTGTAATTTTAAGGTATGTCATTATCATGACATATTAAATTGTCCCAAAATGATTTTACCTCCATTTTATTTATTCCACTTATAAAACTCACCATTGACATAACTTTATCAAATATATATATATATATATATATATTTTAGAATTGAATTTAAATTGGAGATGATCCATTTTTGCAGTGTGAATAAATATGATTATTGAGAGAAAGACAAGTGTTAGGCAACAATCAATAAAAATAATTGTTGACTCATTGTCAAATTTAAACAATAATAAATTAATAAAAAATTATTATACTTTCTAACTATAAATGATATTTGTAATTTTAAGGTACGTCATTATCATGACATATTAAATTATCCCAAAATGATTTTACCTCCATTTTATTTATTCCACTTATAAAACTCACCATTCACATACCATTATCAAATATATATATATATATATATATATTTATTTTTTAGAATTGAACTTAAATTGGAGATGATTCATTTTTGCAGCGTGAATATACATGATTATTGAGAGAAAGACAAGTGTTAGGCAACAGTCAATAAAAATAATTGTTGACTCATTGACATAGGATTTTGTCCTTATGAACTATTTATTTTTTTGAATTTGAATTAATTTTTTATTGACAAGTCTACTGCATGAATTATTATTTACTCTTTTTTCATTCCTGAACTATTCACTTATTTTGTTATAATTTATAATAGATATAATTTTTTTTAAATATATAACACCTATAATTTTTTTAAAAAATTCATTTAATAAAGAATTAAAAAAAAACAAAAACAAAAACAAGAGGCGTGGCCTATGCATGTAAATTACAAATTAAGAGAGGCCACGCCTCTTAATTTTATTTAAAAAGAAAAAAGAAAAAATGCTTGAAAGGCGTGTACGGTAGTTTTGTAAACTTTTCAGAATTGCGGTAATTTTATAATTTTTTTTTAATATTAGTTTTATAAATTAGCCTTAATATCATGTTTGATTGGGTAGATTAGGCTACACATTTTTTTTTTAAATTGTAATTTCTCCTAATCTCATTCTCTTGTTTGATACATATTACTATTGAGAATTTCACTGTTTTGCTCACAAACAACCACCCTCTAAGCTGATTTCTGTAAAATCAACTTCTTTCCCTTATTTGAAAAACCAAACGAAATCCTTGGAACAAAAAATCACAACAGTGCTAGATGGTGATTATTAATTTTAGAGGCTTCTTGGGTTCAAAGGCAAGATGGCATGCTTGCGTCATTAAATCTTTTGACCTGTTTGCTTGTGGTGTTTTTGATGAAGCCCTCCCCCTCCACGATGCCTGTTCGATTGTCGCAGTTCATTACGCCGACCATTATACACTCAATGGTCCCAATTTTCAGTGAAAAAGATGGGGGAAGTGGGTATCGATGGAACAATGAAGTGACAGGAAATGGAAGTTAGAAGTCAAAGCTCGAAAAACCAAAACTCACGGCCATTGGCATTGCAATTTGCTTCAATGATTGATCCAAATTCAATACCAACTATATCTATCTCTTTCTCTCTTTCTATATATCCCATCTCCACTTTTAAATAGAATCACAGAAAAATTCAAGCTGGACTTGTGTCCACTGGAATATCTACAAAAAAAGATATATGAGATGATAAGTGAAGATCAAGGTGCAATTTGTGAGTGATTGAGCATTAAGGTGCAACATGTTAGGGCTTTTGGTTCTTCCTCACAAAAAAGTTGTTTTTACTAAGATTTGCTTATATCGTTAGTGTTAGTCACCTCTGTTACCGGAAGGGCGTACTGAGAAATTAGCCATGACGTAATGGGGCAAAAGAGCAATTTTGCACACTACAAGATCCAGAGATGGGGGTGCAATTAGTTAATCCCACTCTTGACCCCATTATATCAGTCTTGGCTAACGAGGTGAATAGTGGCGGGCCTTTAAAAAATGTGGGTCAGCCCGCTTGGCCAGCCTCTACTAAAAGTGCTAAGTGAGTCTAATAGAACATATCAAACGAGACTTTATTAAGTTGTGCTTCACTAACCAACTTGGTATGAGTATCACGAAATATCTTTAATGTCCTCACTTAACATACTTCATAAATTGTTGTCGTCGTCGTCGTCGTCGTCGTCATCATTATTGTTGTTGTTATTATTATTATTTGGATCGATTTAATCTGATTTGATTCAATAAATCTAGACTGTTGAATTTTAATACATGGTACCACAAATTGAATCCAAATGACATTTAAAATGTTGCAACTTATATTTACTCAAGGCTATGTTTGGTTGTAAATTTAAGCATTTTATTAAAATATTTTGACAAAATGGTTTTTGGGAAGTGAGATTGGGAAATGTAATGGTTATTTGTTTGTATTTTTAGTGGTAGGTGGAGGATGTTTTGAAAAAAATTTGTTTATTTAATTGTGTTTTGAGATGAGACAAAATATCACATTAATAATTTTTTTATTGAGTTGATAGAATGAAATTAATATTTTAAAATTATTTAAGTATGTATGTATGTATATATATATATATATATATATATATAAATAGGATGGGGGACAACAAATGATAGAGCATGCAAAATATTTGCCCAACTCCAATTTTATCAATTCCATCTCGAGCCTGAAAAATGTCATTTCGGACTCAAATCACTGATGTAAGCCTAGAAATATTGTATTGCATGGCCAAAAAAAAAAATTTAACGAGTACAAAGTTTAGACACCGTCTTTGGCTACAAAATTAATGCTCTACTACCAGCTGCACAGCTGAGCAATTATTTCATCGATGCACTTATCTGAACTTCCTCCTTCCTCTATTGCCTCCTTAGCCAAAGCTCTCCAACTAGTAGCATTCTCCTTCATCTCTTGTCCTCTTTCTCCATCCATGATTTCTTGGATGCATTTGCGTATCTCTTCACTCAGACTAAGACCCGTCTCGTCGGTCTCAGGTTTGATTCCCACCTGCCAAACATGCTCCACAAAATGTGCATTAGTCATCTGGTCTAAAAACTGAGGCATTGCCACCACCGGCACTCCAAGGCATATTGCTTCCATGGTCGAATTCCAACCACAGTGAGATACAAAACATCCAACTGCATCATGTGCTAAAACTGCTAACTGCGGGCACCATTTTACCACCAATCCTCTGTCTGAATTTTCCTCGATAAAATTGGTCGCAAGCTTACCTTCTTCGGATGGCTTCACCACCCACAAGAAGTTCTTGCTGCTGTCCAGAAGGGCCTTGGCTACTTCGGCAGTCTGTTCTGAACTCAAACTTGCGGCACTCCCAAATGAAATGTAAATGACTGATCCCGTCTCCTTGGAGTCGAGCCATTTCATGCAGGTGTCAGTGTTTCGAATGTACATGTTGAAACCATAGTCTTTGTCGTCTTGTATCCGTTTATCTAGATAAATGGAAGGCAGCGTTGGTCCAATCGTCTTCACAGGCCAGAGTCCTGACATCCAATCGATCACCTATATTCATGAAATGTTTATCTGGTGTATATCATTATTTTCAGAAAATTTCAACTCAAACAAGATTGCATTTGATTACCTCTTCTTCCAACTTCTCGAAAGAGTTGAAGAGAACCCAATCTGCATTCTCACTGTTGTCGAATTGACTCAAGATGTAGCGAATTATGGGAGGATAGCGCCCTGTTTGAGGGCCTAACGAAGGCAGGTTTGGAAGCCGAAGTTGAGGCAATCCGGGCATAGAGAGAAGAGGGACCGGGGGCATTACTCCTGACAAGTCACAATGCATTGGATAGCAACTAGTAACAAAAGCACAAGATTGTGTAAAGAAGGCAGCCCTGGAAATGCCCACCTCAGTTGCCACTTTTGAGGCCCATGGTATATTGGCATCATAAATCAAACATTTGACAGGCTTCTCAGAATCTCGAAATTTTCCGATGAGTTCTATCAAGTTTCTTGATCCAATGGCTTCAAATCTATCAAGAAAGCCCTTGAATCCACCAGGTCCAGCCACCCCTCCTTCAGTCCAATCATCATATATTGATTCAAACTTGAAGGAACCGGTTGCAGCTTCCATGGCTTTAGTATTGGAGAGCGTAGTGGTTACCGTAATTTTGACTCCTTTTGCAGCCAATCGTTTGGAAAATTGGATCATGGGATTTATGTGGCCTTGTCCATGATAAGCAAGCATTACCACATGAGCTTTATAAGCTTGTTCCTTGTCCATTTCCCAATACAATCTAGGACCTGCAGAACTTTAAGAACTGAAGCTACTGGTTTTCTCAAGACAAGTGAAAATTACGTCCGGAACGGGGATGTCGTCCCAGAAACTAATCATATATAAGTCAGAAAAAGTGAACTAAATCAGTTAATTAGTATGAGAAAAAACTTCTCAAGAAAAGGGCAGTGCTAAATCACCTTATTTTTCTTGGCTGTACACCTGCTAGACAGTACTGATCAATGCTGAAAATCTCGGAGCGATTAGAATTACAGGTTATGAGGAATAAACAAAAGAGGGAAGGCCTTGAAAAGCATAATAGTATAATACAGAAGATCAAGAATATTAGAGAAAACACATACCAAATTTGAGTTTTGTCTAAACGGAACAGTTCTTTACAGTACAAAGCATTTAAGAGAATTGATCTTGATGCTTATCTGTTTGTCATCTCTACTTTTACTACATAAAAGGGGCATACTGGAACTAACCAGTAAGTAGGATTCACAAGTTTTTCTGCTGACAATATGTGTGCGTGTGTCCAAACTGTGGAAGTGAGGAGATTGAATGTCGGTGGCTGCAAGAAAAAGATCATTCCAAAGCTTCACCTAAATTTTCCCTTCATTGGTTTCATCAGTGGAATAGCCTTGGAACGATTACAGACAAGGCCGGCAGTAGGGTCACAGGCATATGGGTTTAATGGTCTACTGACCAAATGGCGTTTACCTAATTGTCTAATGTGATAGGTGACTTTCTCCACACTTCTCAACCATCGCGTGATAATGATGGAGCAAATTATGCTCTTGCCAGATTGAAAATTTTGTAATTTGACATTTTAGCCCCTTGGCCAAACTTCCTCGTTGTTGGCCTCGTCCGCACTCTTTCCATCCCTGTCATTATCCTGTCTCCATAGAGAACAAAAAAACATGATCACATACAATTCTAACCTTTTGGCACTTACCTATTATCTGGTCCGTCATTGCTAATTAATTGAAGGGGATTGCAAAGGTACACGGGGGTTATGGTCCTTATGGATGACGTCCCACATTAGAAATTTTTGTTGGACAAATTATTAGGGTTAGTTGAAGAAACTAGAAGGCAATTGCTCTTGAGTAGCTGTCAAAAGAGTTAAAAGTGGGTATAAAATGCCACTGGAAAAACAAAGTAGCAGTAGCAATCGGAGTAGGTGGCAAAGGGTAAAATTGTCAATTAATTAGTCTACGATCTGGCAAGAGGAGAATTGCTCTGGCATTATTACCAGCCCATTTATGACGTGTAAATCTTGTCACCTTTAGGGAAAAAAATTGTACATTTGTACTAGGAAGGAAATATGTTAGGTCTTGACTTAAGTAAGCTATCCGTGTTATATAAATGACAAGTCGTAACTTAATTTATTATTTATGATAAATTTTTTTTAGGGCTAAGTCTAGCCGTTTTAATAATTTTTGAAGTTTTAGTTTAGCTTGAAAGCATATCTAAAAGTCTGTTTTTTTTTTTTTTTTTTCCGTCAAAGCTTCAATTAAATGAATCTAAATATTTAACATGCCCAAACTTGTAAGTTGTAATTATGTTATAATCAAAATTATAAATAACATATGCATAATTACAAAAGCTCAATTATTGTAAGTATTAAACTTATATTATAATTATTATTACAAAATAAAAATTGTTGTTAGTTAACATATTTTGTTATTGAAAAATTTGACTTAACTATTGAATATTATGTTATTAATATTATTTTTTTATATGAAGAAGGATTAACTGGCCAGCTTATTAGGCTTTAAGAGCTTTTAAAAGAGTTTAAGCTTAGCTTATTTAGTTAAAAAGGCTATTTTCGAAGTTTTAACCTGGCTTTTTTATTAAATAGATTAGGCTTAGGTTGACCATGAATAGATTAGGCTATAAGCCCCTAACGAGTAGTTTGACCTATTTCCATCTCTAGTTTGTACCAAGATTTAACTTATCTTGCTTGAAATAAAATATATTCTCTTGTTTTTACGTTTCTTGCTCTTAGAAATATATTTTTCAACTCTTCTAATTAGACATTTAATGGTGTTAGAATATTTCACTAATATAATTTACATTGTTTTTAGTTTTCTAACTCTTAAAAGTATCTTTCAACTCTTCTAATCAACTTCAAATTCAATTTCAACAATAGTTCAATAACTTCATTTTATCCAAATCTACAATGTCCTACATAAAAGTAAAATTTAACATGAATAGGATAATAAATAATTGGTAAACATTCATTTCTAGCATATAAAACATGTTCTCAATTTCAATTTTCGTAGTAAAAAGAAATAATAAGATTCGTAATTTATCAAACAAGTGAGAGGGGATAAAAAAGAAGAGAAGTATAATCTCCAAAAATAATAATTGAAAAATAGAATTGCTTGCATTATAGATAATACTAGCAATCTCAGCAGTGTCGGATTATAACTCAATATATCAACTGCATTATAAAAAGATACTACGGCTAAAGTCTATGTGAAATATGAATTTCCAAAGTTACAAGAAAGAAGCCAATTTTGAAGCTCTTCTATATCCCATTGCAAGCAGAAAAACATAGTGATAAAAACATTTTAACAACTTAGCAAAAATTACTATAATAATAACATGTATTGTGTAAATACACCACTCTTTAAGCCAGGAAGATGAGCACAAAGTCAGAATTACAAAAGACTAATCAACATAATTTAAAGCGTTCAATGCCCAATTTCATGCATAAATTGGGTGAATAAAGATGAAAAGTAAAGCAATCGGTTAGCAGCAGCAATTGCGAATGGCAAATCTTTGAGTCCTTACCTTCGATTTCTGCCAAGTTTGAAGTCCGAACAAAAAGTTGAACAACTTATCTTCTTTGGATGCATGCTTCACATCAAGGAACTACATTCCTCCACATAATCTCGTACTATTCCTTTAAGCTTCAATTTTCTCTTTGACTCCTCGCAATCCAAGAAGTATTGAGGGGCAGAAACTATCATTCAACCCTTTTGCAGTATTTTCCATGATCAATCTTACCTCAGCTAGCAATATCGTTATCATAGAGATGAGTTCGTCGCTATAACTTCGCATTACCTGCCAAGTATGTGCTGGTGATGGGAACTTTCTTCTTAACCAGTCTTCCGCCGACTCTTTTTTAGTATTTCCCATGAGTCCATCTTATAAGTTCTTCTTTTGCGATTCCAATCTTTTTAAAGCTACTTGACCAAACCTCCACACCTACCATTGTATGTGAATCTAGATTTTCTTTTACTTCCTTTTAATTTAGATAAAAACTTGGCTTATTAAATTTTGATAAAACTTAATATTATAGTAATAACTTTTGAAGCTTCTAAGTTAAAGATGGAAACGAACAAGTTAATAGAATATCTACATAAGAGGTGATTTTGTATATTTGCAGGGTACAAGAGTGTCAAATCACGTCGTTCCATGACCAACTAAGATACTTTTTCCAATGACATTATTTCAAATAAGTGTAACTTCATATAAATTTGGACATCTCAATGACTCAATCTACAAATTATTGAATTGTGAAGCTACCAAGAGCGCAAGGGTTTAAGACTTGACAATAGGGAAAGGGAACCTATGGTAACATAAGAATCAAATCTGGCTGAGTTCAAACTAATTGATTTTTAAATTGTCGATTCTGATGTTAGCCTTGACATATAAGAAAACTGGAATATGGTTGTTTGATGTTTCCAAAAAAATTTACCAATATTTCACATTGAACAACAAGTGTGGGGAAATCCTAACCTCACATTATTACTCCAATTAATGAATACAAGGAATGTCACAGCTTTCACACACAATACTTTTTGAGGTCTAAGCGAAGTAAAAAACATGCAATTGGCATTCCCAATTGTATAGGGTAATTGCAGTAAATCCCAACCTCCATTATTACTCCAATCAATGCCACAACCTTTGCACACAATGCTTTTGTGAGGTCTAAGCCTATACAAATCATTCTTGCCCCTAATGCTTGTCCGACCAAAATTGCAATAAATTTATTTTTCAGGCATGTCATTAAACACTTGGTGTTCATGAGAACATTGTGACTAGCAGGGACACTAGGTTCATCGGCCATTTGTGGACCTTGTTGTATAATATGATGGGTACAACTTTGAAATTTTTCATGGTTAATTATCCCTAAATCAATGATCAAACAGAGAGGATGAATATGTTATTGGAATAGAACTTAAGGCATTATGTTTCGGCAAGTCAGAAAAGATTGGGTCAATTTGCTCACCATTGATTGATTTTGTCATAATTTACAGAAATCATTGGCAACTAGCATGAGCCCATTTAAGTTAGTGTATGGTTAGCAACCATTGGTGCCCCATGATATTACCTTGCAATAAACAAGAGGCAAGTGTCCCACATCCCATCACTTTGCAAAGTTAAGGCTAGAGTTGCTAGATATGATATGGCTAAAGATAGCATGGTCAAGGCTCGGCATAGGATGAAAAAATATGTTGATGTAGGTAGATGGCATGTGCAGTTCACTATGGGGTAAAAGGTGCTACTGAAGCTAACCTACAAATTTAGAAAAAGATTAGTTCGAATATAGTACACCATGGCTTGATGCCAAAGTATGATGGTCCTTTCAAAATTGTTAAAAGAGTAAGCAACATTACTTATTAGATGAAGCTACTAGATATATTAAAAATACACCCCATCTTTCATGTGAGTCTCCTTCATAGTTGTCAGGAGCGCAAAGAGCAGCAACGCGCAAGGGTGCCATGGAGCTATAGCACATAGTGCACTTTATCGAAATAAAGCGCACCACATCTATATATATATATGTATATATTTTTTCTATGCACCTAAAATACCAACATATTTCATATATTGTAAAGAATAAACAACCAAATTATCATAAGAATAATGACAATTCCTAAATTTGTGCAACAAGTAAATATATATCAAACAAGTTCATACAAAACTATCATTCAAATTCAAGCACAAATGCACAATAAGCAACCAAATTAAAAAATAAACAACTAGAGTTTCTAATTCTTCCAAAGTTTTAAACTCCAAATTTTCCCAACTGTATTCATCATCATCAAGATCAATATCATCATCCTCATTACCAATGGGAGATTTATAGCCCTCATTATCCTTCTCTTCTTCCTTCTCCGTATCACTTATATCGATGTCAAATTCCTCCTCTTCATTTTGTGGCACCTTGGACGTAAATGAACTTGATGTTTTCTTTTTTGGTATCGCTTTGGAAGTTGATGACCCGCCTCTATTTCCTCTTGATGAACTTTGAACCGTAGAGTGAGAACTTCGAGATCTAAAATCATATGCATCTTCATCAACTCCCATAGTATTAGCAACATCACGCCAAGTCAAATTTTCATCATCAAACACAAGTTCATCCTCATCTTCCTCTTGCATTCTCCCCACCAATCATTTATTGCTTTCATCTAACGAATGATTCTCCAAAATAATGGGATCAATGAGATCACGATTGTCAAATCTCCGCAACAAAGCTCTATTATACTTGATAAACACCAAGTCATTTAAGTGTTGTTGCTCCAACCAATTTTTTTTTTTTTTGAATGAAGCTATAGAATAATAAGTTAATATAATTAATAATTAGTGGCACAACATAAATAACTTATAAATGCATAACTTAGTCAAAAATTACTTACATACTAAAAAACACTCCAATTTCTTTCACAATCGAAAGAGCTACAAGTAAGGCTTAGAATTTTTATAGCCAACTTCTGCAGATTTGGTGTTGAGGCTCCAAATGAAGACCACCATTTAGCTATCAATTAACAATAAATAAGAAATTATAAGAAAACTAATATTTTTTGTGTAATAATAAGTTATAGACAATATAAAGTTTAAGTCATTAACATAATAAGATAATTATATGAAATAATTATTCACTTGGTGCTAATAGTGTTCTTTGCCTTTTTGCAGTAGCAGATTGAAAATTGCCTTTAACTCTCCTGTATATTGCTAATTCCTTGTTAATTTCATCTTGTACTAAAATTTCTGGCATCAACTATTCTATGTAATCATATAAACCAGATATAACTTTTGGATCTTGTTCTATCTTTGGATTGATATAGAAAAATTCGGGGTTCAAAAAATGACTGGCTGCATGCAAGGGTTGACGAAGCTGATAATTCCATCTTTTGTCAATAATATCAAAAACTTTTTTATATCTTATCTCATTATTTTCAAGAACAATTGCAATTTTCTCCTTACACTTATCCATCGCCTCATAAATATAGCCCATAGGAAGCTTCTTCTCACCATCTACCAACCGGAGAACCTCAATCAAGGGCCCATCAAACTTCATGCAATAAATAATGATATTCCAAAAAAAAGGTATTAATATGATTCTTTGCACTTGTTTACCTCCTTGCTCCTTTGCAGACTTACTTTTGTTCCACCTTTAGAAGTGAATATCTTTTTCAAACTCAGTTTGTGTTTATGGAAGCTCCTCAAGGTCAAAAAAGCAATGACAAAGCGAGTTTTTGTTGGCCGAATCATGTCTTTTTGATCGGTGAACTCTCTCATCATGTTCAATACTTAAGTTCTATTATAGATATAGCCACTAACACTTATTGCTCGTTCAAGTGTCCCCTTCAATTATGGCATTTTGAAAATATCTTCAAACATTAAATCCAAACAATGTGCAGCACATGAGGACCAATACAAGTGTTGATATTTCTCCATCGACATCTTCCCGGTTGCAACATTCGAACTTGCACTATCGATGATAACTTGAACAATATTTTTCTCTCCAATACGTTGTACAAATCTGTCAAATAGCTCAAACATTTTTTTTAGCAGTATAAGAGTAGCCTAATGCATCAATTGACTCTAAGAATATGCTTCCTTTAGGAGTATTCATCAAAAAATTGATAAGTGATCTTTCTTTTCTGTCTCTCCACCCATTTGCCATAAAACTACAATAAGATCTTTTCTTGTCTCCTTCATACCCTTTTAAAAGCGTTTTAGTGTGTTCCACCTCCTTCTTTAGACTTGTCACCCTTATCTCATGGTGTGTTGAAGGTTTCATGCCAGCACCATATTGTCCAGTTGCTTCAATCATAGGCCCAAAACTATCGTATTTAACCACATTGAGTGGTATCCCAGCATCATACATTCACTTGGCAAATTTTTGAACAGCACCATCCCGCAATCTCTTTTGAGTATTAACATACTGTGCTTTTGTCCTACCTTGATGCTTCATTTTTATTGTTTGACATCCTTCTTGAAATATCAATTGATTGACTCCATTTGTTTGGATATTTTTTGTTGTTGGGTTGTTGATTGAACTAAGGATTCTGAGGTAGATATAGGTCTCTTCCCTCGTAATTGTTCATGTTCTTCTCCATGTTTTACATTATCAATATCATCAAAATGAGAAATTGAATACATGGTTGCTTTTGCTTATTTTTTTGCTTCCATAAACTCTCTCAATTCAATCTTCACAAACTCAGGAACTTGTCTGCAAGTTGTTGTATTTCTGAATCCCCCAATAAGATGTTCTTTAAATTGAGAAATCCCTCCTTTTGTGATTTTGGAGCAGTAATTGCATTTAATCCCATTACTGATTTTATTTGGATTTACCAGTACGCCATGATTCCACCTAGGATCCTTTCTACTCTTATCTAAAGCTTCAGAATTCTTCATTTTTTGCTACTGGAAAACAAA
>JACGDI010005524.1:36167-107072 GCA_014898725.1 Jacaranda copaia
AAAAAAAAACAGTTGAAGTAGTTAACGATGACCATGGAGGGCAAGAGCTTACCAATCGCTCGTTCATTTCTGCTTCAACAAGGTGAGCTAGGAGCTTTTCTGTCTCAATCTGTCCATTTAAGAATTAATTAAAAAATAAACAAATTTGAGAATTCACCTAATTTGAAAATAAGAGTCACATTTATTCACGTACCTGAGATAGCTGAGCAGAGTCATCTGATTCTGGGTGGAGAAGTAACTATTTCGCAGTATTAACTTCAGGGTGAGCAAAATAATATGGAAAAAAGAAAAACCAAATAAGCTTCTCAAGCTAAAGCAAAGAAAAAAATTAAGAATTACCTGTTTTCTTATAAACAGAGGCAGAAATTCAAACAATGCAGATGCCCAAGGTGACAGTTGAGCAGAAATATTATCAGCAGAGACACCTTCCCTGAGCAACCGATGAATTTCCTGCAAGGTACAATATACAAATCCAGGATCAAACTATCCATTCAATATATTAAACGAAAATGGCACATACGGCTTAATTGTTCAACACCCGAGTATCCTTCTAAAGAAGCCTAAGCTGTTGATGAGACTTTCTTTTTTTTATTGAGGATAATCACACAATGAATTTTTCTATAATTATTTTAAGGAGCAGGCGACGATGGCGCAAGAGAACAAAAGTGAATGAAAGAACACAAAGCCAAACCAAAAGGTTAAAAATTTAATACCTGCAATAGAGCATAGACTTCAGGAATGCTTTCTATCAGCCCCTCTGGCAACAGGATGACACCATGGTACTTGTCTGAGGCAAATAACCTGTTAGGAAGCAATACATTGCTACAACGACTATGACTATAATAACAATAACAACTCTTGATGTTTCTACCTTGTCCAGCCCGGGCCTGAACTGAATCACAGATTTGTTTTGTGATGTCAAAGAGTGTAAGCTTTGATGCAGCCACCTCTTCAGCAAGAATCACCTGCAAGAACAATTAAAGCCCCACTGTTCTAACAAAAATTTCAAAATGATTTGAGGAGAGTAACAAATACAAACCATATTGGGATGGGATTGGAGAGTGCATTCCAAGGCAACATGCGATGCCTTCCGTCCCATGAGTCGGATAAAGTAATAATACTGTAAATAGACAAAGAGATAAGGAAACAGGGTAAGTAAGAAAGTATAAAACAGAAATAACATATAAATGAAAAACAGAAGGCAGTACACTGTAGCCGAAGTCCAGAATTTTTTTAACTTAAAAAAGCAGGCCCACTGGATGCAATGTTCAGAATGTTTCTTTGTTTGGTCAAAATGATGAAACCAATTAATTTGTAGGCAAATGAAAAACATGCAGAGGCCTTCCAGAAGGAAACCCCAGATACAAGATGCAGAAGTACACATAAGGAATCATTTTACCTTCTCTGCAGAAAGTGCATCAGTACAGACATTGCTAATCAGCTGGGAGTTAACCTGGAATGAGTACAGAAGTTGCAATCACTTCATTTCCTCAGAAAATAAAGGAGGATTTTCCTAATGATTTTGGTTTAAATAAATGTGTTCAAACACCTAGAATGAAGGGGTATCAAATTAATCAGCCAAGCTCATAGCCAAGGAAGATAAATTGACGTGGCTGGCAATGGTTAACAAGCCATGGGAATACTTGCTAATATTTACATCAGGTTAACACAATAAATTGTTCTGATCCATGTATTTTGAGAGTTCCCTTAATAATGGGAAAAACAGTAAAATGACCATATAAGCATAAATCTAGTGGGGAGTGTAAAGAAAAATCCACCTCACAGAACAATGTGTATGTATGTATATACACACAAAAGAAATGGGCAGAGAAGTCTTTACCTTACATATTGTGTCAAAACCCACATTTGTCTCAACAAATTGGTTTTTAAGATCTCCATTTAAAGTAACAGGAATACCAACCACCTGCAGAAAATTTAAAATTACAATATGGAAAAAATCCAAAATAAAGCAACAGAAGTATTATGAGTTTCTAGAAGGTAGGCATTCAAATGTGATGATTATAATACATGTCATCAACAACATAAAAATAATTCAGATAAATGAGACACAAAATCCAAGTAAAGGTTAAAAAAGCCCGAGCAATATGTTTGAGCAAATATCAGGGTTATGAGATATACCTTTGTATGGCACTTTCTTTCTGCAAAAGTTTCTGCAAGCTGGGCAGCATCTGTGTTTGATGTCACACCTTCACAAACAGAACATGGGCATCTCAGAAAACTGATATAACAGACACCCTAGGTTATCATGAACCCTAAAGATAATATAATGGATACCTCCAATTATAACGAGAGCATCCAACGTCAAAGCTGTGCATGCATTAAGAGCTGCATTGACCTGCTCAGTTGTTCTAATTTGATCTTTTGTCCGTCCCAGCAAATCATATCCACCTTCAAAACATAAAACCCAATAATGATAACTTAATTTTCTCGAAACAATATATATTAAGATATGCAACCCTATAACTCTCACCTACCTTGATTTTTGTAGGTCGCAAGAATGTCATCAGTAATCTCTAAAGTTTTTTGTGCAAACAAACCTTCAGAACCACCTGGTGACACAGAATTTTAGGATTTTAATCTTCCCTAAAACAAAAGGGGACTCACGGAAGGAAAGGATTCAACAGTGATTTTAAAAAAATGCATATACTAACATGGAACTATAAGGAAATACAAAATAACTAACTCCTAACCAGACAAAGTTGTAACAACCACCACCAATTTCCATAATAAACCAGTAAAATTAATAAAAGGAATTTGATATGCAACCACATGAGGGCATAGAAACTCAAGCATAAAAGTTTTAAAGGATTACATCATGAATCTAAGGAAAGAGACTACATTCCTTACCGAGAAATCCAAGCAAAATACTTTTGGGATTGTGAACATTTAGCGCATCAAAAAGACCCCAAATAACATTATGTCCTCCAGGAGATTGTCTACCACAGAAAACGACTCCCACCCTGAGAAACACTAAGGAATAGTGAGCCTGTGGTAATTTTAATTCAGGTGATGAAAGACAATTAATCCAGCATAACGTTGTGCAGAAAATTTAATTTGCCATCAGATTTTGATATGACAATATATGATCACCAAATGCTGATGAACTTATGCAACTGCACAGCCAGTGGAATACATACCTAACTGCAGGATGTTCAGTAATTATTTGAGCGTCGGGAACTTTAGCAGTCGCCCTCAGGAAATGTGCTAGAGGTTGACCATAAGTGTGAGGAAAATACCTACTTATGGTATGGACACCTGAGGGGTCCGCAGCAGTTGTTGCATCGCCAAACTCTACACGTACTGTAGTTCCCTGTCCAAGTCAAATAAGATGATAGAGGCTAAGAATATAATCTACAATCACAAAACAGAAAATTAACAAGCCAAATCAGCATCATTGGCTTATGCGTAAATCTACAAACAAGGTTAAACTAAGGGATCAATTTATAATCGACCATTTTGTGTGCAAATATAATGATATTGTGGCAAGTTCAAACTAAACCAGCACTTTTATTGCTCCAAGTGATTTAAAAAGCACAAGCACCCTTTGAGCTTCTAAGATGAAATTCGGATGTTTAACTCAGAATTAGGAACAAAGTTGTCTGTGTTGAATGTTGACTAACCAAAGACCTAGTTAGACTGAAGAAACTTGAATATTTAAATTTCCCTTCACTTTACATATATTGTTTGTTGCCAACCACATTTTTCTTATGAAACACATGAACAGAAATTCCTACAGAATTATATTCTATAAGTATGCAAAGAGCTTTAAAGTTAAAAGTTAAATACAAGCAAATTTGTAACTCTTGAGCAAAGATGTACCAAATACTACAGGCTCAGCAACCACAGAAAGAAAGAAGTTAGCTCCACCTCCTAAAGCCAATTAAATTCAAATTTGACAGAAGCATATGTAAAAATCTTGGAATCATCATCATCCACAGTATCTAAAATTCGAATTCCATATTCTCCTTAATATCCTATTTCTTCACCAGAACAGAAAGCATACAGAAAGCATTTAGTGAACGATACAGCGTAAACGCAAAAAAACAAACTGCATCAAAATGCACGATCAAAAGAAAATACACATCAATGCGATTCATCCTATCAGATCCATTTCCCTCAGCATCAGCATGCATGAATACACAGTAAAACTCACAGAGTCCCCATAGATTTATTCGTAGCTCATAAACGTCTCCGCTAAATCACAATTCAGAAAATCAATCCATCAAAGAAAAATCAATAAAATATCAAAGTATCCAGTCCAACATGGACTATGAAATGGAGCTAAAAATGAAGCAGAAGTTGATGCAAATGGTAGTTCTAAAAATAAAATAAACTAAGAGTGAATAATAGAGACCTGAAGACAGGGAGGGAGTTCTGGTTGATAATGAGATCGAAGCTCTTGCAGATCAGAAAGTTCTCTTGCTATTCCATAGTCTGAATCCATCTCGTCAACCGATTTTCTCCGCGTTTTCTGAACTCCGAAATCTCTGAGCGCACACTCACCTACTACTTCGGGGACACACTAATGTCGCTTATGTAACATGCGAAGGGGCGATGCTACCAAACGAGTCACCTGTTTAACCTGCCGCTAAGACAACTTATTGACCTTCTCTTTCGTTTAATTAACCAAAATGCCCCTATAAGTATTGATTGACTAAAATACCCTCGAGATTCTTGTTGATATGATTAACAGCAGGTGCAAGTCCTAATTTAGGGGAGCAAACCATTCCAAATAACAACGCCTTCCTGGTTCTTATTTGATGTGTCTTGAACAAAACTTGAGAATACTAAAACAAGTTAGGGCCGCAAGTTGGATGTTCTTAATGAAAATTTTCTAACGCTTAACTCAAATAATGGATCAAAATAGAACAAAGCAAATGATATCAAAGAGTAAGACTAAAAATTCAGAGTATTGACGTATCTCCATATTTATAGAGCTTATTCTATTTATAGTGCGTTAAATATTTTACCAGTATTAGTCCATATAAGTTCGTCTGATTCTTCCATACTTCTAAGATCAACGGTACAAATATTTTGAGTTAAGTGTTTTATCAGTAATAGTATGTATGAATTTATTTGACCTTTCTGTACTTCCAAATATATAGAAAAACGTTCCAAATTTGATTTGGACATCTAAGATTCCGTATGGTAGAGGTGCAACCCCTATATGTACTAATGACTAAATAAGTATTTTAGCCATAAGTATATCATTATTTATTGCTTAAATATTGTTTTAACTATTTTAGCGTTGTATAATCACAAGTATTGTAACAAGAGATGTACAGTGTAATAACTTTGATTCAACCTCTAAAAAATTAAATATAAGTAAGAACCATAAATCTACCGTGGCATGTGTAATATTTTGAAAAATTTATCCATGTTAAAGGATTTGTAGTGAAATGATCTATTCAAGGGGGGGAATGCAAAACCAAATCCGCGGTACTTTGAAATTAAATTTTTTCATTAAGTTCTTGAACTATTCTCATAGTGATATGACATAATAATTTTAGGGGTGAATTTAAAAATATCTACATAGTTGATGTTTTAACTTAATCTTATAATACATGCACGCAAGTTTATGCTCTAATGAATAATTAAAGTTTTTATTATAAATTTTTCATAAAAAATATTTGAAAAATCAGTTATTTTTAAATCAGAAGTTAAAAAAAAAAAATCATAGAACCATCGTTGGCAGTTCTTGTAAACATATATCATTGCCAAAAACGATAAAAATTAATTTTACCATGTTAACCATAACAAATGAAATGACAATTATGTAACTAGAATCGTCTTTTCACCACGCAAACAAATACCAAATGGGCATCATATTAAGTCGAATGATTTATTTGTTGATCACCCAATTAAACTCAATCTAACAAATTCAGGTTTAGGTGTATTAGGGTAGCTTCAAGATTGATTCAATATTGACTTATTAAAATTCAATTTTAAGCATACAAGACGATAGGAATTTACGAAAATCAAATCGACAGACATCTTGGTTCCAAGGGATAAAAAATGAAAATCGAACTAATTGATTATTCTCATTTGCATAGTTGAACCAAAAAAAGAGCAAAATAAAGTAAGAGCAAGTCGATCAAACTTGACAATCATAAAAAGCAGAAAGTGATTAGGATTTGGCTGGAAAAGGATGCAACATGTTACTATAAAATTTCATTTTAAGCATATATGCATATATATATATATGTGTGTGTGTGTGTGTGTGTTAAAATGACAGCCACAACTCTTCCCAGCTCTTTAGCGACTGGCAAACTAACCCCACCAACAGAGAAGAAAAAGAAAACCCATTGCGCCAGCCCCGATTTCAAAGGCAATCACCACAGGAAGAGGGATAAGAGTGAAAAGAGAGCCAAGACCACAAGCGACGTGTCAACATAAGATAACTAGTCTTTAGCTAAAGAGTTAAAAGGAACTTGTCGTAAATAAACCAGGTAAAAGTACTTGTTTCAAGCCTCTGTGAGAGATAGGAGGGTTGAGAGAGTTAGCACGAGGGAATCGAGGGGGGGATGAACCAACAAACTGCTGGTCATGGATATCCAGTGAGGCTGCGAAAGATTTTTCAGTTGTTGTCTTGGGCACAAACCAAAGACTAAGAAAGGACAAAAACCAAAGGACATCTTTTGTTTTGGAGTAATCAACAACAGTTATGATCTCTTGGGATAATGTTTCAAAGCTTATGGAAACAAAAGCTTCTTTGACGTCATCTAGGAAAGTGTCTTCGTTACTACATACAAGAAAGCAGCAACCCACCAAACTACGGATAAAAGCAAAATACCATTTGCCTGAAACACAACACACTAAAATTCTCTCCGCTTTCTGCCCCATGGCATCATCAGCTTTCACGGCCCCAAATTTGAAGCCATATCCATCTTACAACAAGGTAATCACATCACCTCCTTCATTTTCTTCGTCGGGAAAGATAAGGGTGAAGACTAAAGCGAGAGCAGACATGAAAATATTCAGGACACACATGAGGGCGCAATGACTGGCAGAGATTATTGAGCAAAAGGTGGCTGAGGCAAAAGAAGTGTGTGAGAAAGATGAGGCATCAGATGAGTGCAAAGCTGCAGGGGATGAGGTAGACGAGGTCAGCCAGGCCAAGGCCCATTTCCGCCTCAAGCTCCATCAGTTGCACCAGGACCCCCTTCAGAACTACTGTGAGCATAATCCAGAAATCGATGAATGTCATGAGGATTTCATGTTTCAAGACTCGTTAACAAGTAAGTTTCAACATCTTGGAGGATTGATCATGAACTCAAGTTCCAGATTGATGAACAAAAAGTTCCTAGATTGCCTTTCGTGGTCTCCTAGTCACGTCAAGTAAGTGCTGCTATTGTCGCAAATGCTGGCATGTAAATTATTGTGACTGTGATGTCATCAAACTACTACTCCTACTCGGATGCAAATCAACACATTTAACTCAAATACCAAACACATGATGGTCTAGATATGTGACTAAAGTACCGGCCATATTGGAGCTCAGGCGAAATCTGAGCCAAGCAAATAAGTTTGCAATTGCAGAAACAAATTCATTAATTTGTGCCCTGGTTCTCAAAATAACAAGAGGAATTCAGGAGTTTTCAAACATGAATGGAAGTCACACTACAGAACAAGTATGGATCAGCCTCCTACAACAGATGATACACAGGCTATTTCAAATCGAACAAGCTAAATATTACAAGTGGACAGCAGTTGTTGACTGGAACTTGTGCGCACCTAGCCAACATAACTTAGCAGCTTGCGATCTCAGGAATTGCCACAGCAGAGTCTGTACAACACATGAAAATTTTATAAAAATGTCAACGTGTTTGTTAATGGCACAAAAATAGCAGAGGATCAGCATACATAGTTCAAGAAAATTTTTAAACTCATCTCAGATTTCCCCCAAAAAAAAAAAATGAAAAAGGGATGACATGAAGTGTGAGATTGACAAATATGTAATTTCTCAACAGTCAACCAAGCCAAGACACCACATAGTGTGCAAGACAAGCACATCAAGAAGGCGATGTGCTGGTTGTCAGAAACATTGGAAGTGATGAACTAACTAAATCCAAGGAATAGAAGTCAAAGATCTTTTGAATCATGTTCTTGAACAGGACTTCATGTCCAAAGAAGTCCATTGCTTTTTTTTCTTTTTTAAGCCTTTCCACAACAATGCGATTGGCCAATAGAGCATAATTTCAAACAATTGATTAATCATCAACACCACAAGAATTGTAGAGCAATTATCCAGAGAGTATAGGGCTCTTAACAAGACGGTAAGAAATCGAAGAATTTCTTGGAACATTCTAACAGTTAGATAATCATAAAGTACACCAATCAATACCAGAAATTAGGGCAGAGAAACAAACAAAAAATTAGTTTTGAGAAGATCAGAACTTACATGTCAATCCAGGCAACAAAAAGGGTTCAACTCAGCAGCATGCCCATCCTCTTCAACTATCATCTTCATGCATTGCTGCCTCCTTGACTTCAACAGTGAAGCTGTACTCCTGATCACAGCCTAGATAAGAATCACACATAAAATAAAGAGTATATGTCTTCTTTCCGGCTTCTGTAGGGGCAGTAAAGTCAAGTTTAACCCTAGACTTCCTCTGGAGAGCAACCCTTTTGATGGCCAGCAACTGATTAGCTTTAGTATCACCAACAACCAGCCACCATCCTTCTTCTTTCGATTTAGGATATCTAGGGGCATCCACCGGTCCAACCTCTGTCCTTCCCTCAAGATCTCTTTCAAGACTGACATGAACACTAATGTCTTCTCCAGCTCTAATATTATCACTATCCAGCACATCATAAGTCAAATCAATGTTTGGAAAACGATTACAAAATCGAGCAATATCCATTAACTGTGAGTCTGACATTTGCAGGAGCTCTCGCCTTTCATCATCCTCCATCTCCACCAGATCAAAGACTGTCTCAATACTTTTCCCAGGATTTTCCTGGCACCTCTTTGCCAATTCCTTTGTGAAGTGAGGAAGCTGGAGGAGCATGGAATCACGCTCCCACATTCCCTGAGTTACCATCTGACTTACTTCCATGGCAAGCAGGGCCAGGCTAAGCCAGCCGTTGCTGGAAATAACATCAACCATAGCCTGAAGCAGCCTGCTAGCATAAATGAGCACCTCTTGCTGGTCAGAAGCTAGATTTCCACCAATCATTTGCCTAGAGAAGTGAGCTTGCAGTAGAGCATTGGCCTTCACATTTGGATCCGTGTACTTTGGATTTTCAAATGAGAAACGCTGGTGATGAATTAACTTTCGTATCAACTCTTCTTCACCAGGTCTTATTGGAAGAAGTTCATACTCTGAAGCTGAAGACAAAATTTCCAACAGACCCTTCAACTTTGTTTTAGAAGTCAGAGAAGAACTAAAGCGCTCAATTGTTGTGTAACTGATATAATAATAAGAAGCAATCATGCCGAGATTCAAAGGCGATAGCAAAAAGTCATCTTCAATAGTAACACATTTACTTGCTTCTAGATCACTAATTGTGTTCTCCACAAGCTCCGAGAGATGATCTGACAGATGCCTGTGACTGACACCCTGAAGATTGTAATAATTTGGATTCTGAGTGAGTCTTCTGTACATAAATGTCCATGTAAGGTAGTCCACTGCATCCTGCTTGTTTTGAATAACTCCCACAACCACCTCAGCATTTAGATTATCATGCAGATAATGATGCAAATGGCTTTCTACTGGGAATGCCTCATACAGAAACTTCTTGTAATATTCTTTACGCGGAGCATGGCAAAGGATGACACATTTTCCAGAGTTGTCTACAAGAGGTCGACTAGCATGACCCATCATCTGCAATAAATCTGTAACAGGATAGTCCGTATGAGCATCTTCCCTGCCATCATAGTACTGTGTTCCCATAACCACCACGAGATGAGCAGATAGTGGGACTCCCCAACACATTGAACTGCTCATCACACAGACTTGAATCCATCCTGTTTCAAACAGCGTCTTCACTATATCCTGATCTGTGCTGCTTAGGCCCTCATGCAAATAACCCACACCAAATTGAATTGTCTCCTTCAACATAGGTTCCTTGATGTTGGCAACAAAAGGCTCCAGCCCTTCGGCAGATTGTAATAGGAAGATGGGTTTTTGTTCGCTATCCACACTTGAATATGTCATCAAGTCCACAGCAGTGAGACGGGCATGCTTCCTGGTTGGAACAAACACCATTGCAGGTTTCCCAGTCTTGGCATGCTGCACAATAGCAGTGTATGTGGGTTTTGTCATGGCTTGCATCCTTGCTTCAAAATTAGCAATGTCAACACCCTGGATGTGGATTTCCAAAGGCACAGGCCTTACACCGGGAGGAAAATTGAAAAGACCATGAGACGTCGCCCCAATCCATTCTCCCAAGTCCTTAGCATTTGCAAGAGAAGTTGACAGAGCCACTATTCGAATTTTGTTCTCCAGCTGACTAGCAATGTACCGCATCCTAGAGACTATGATCTCCAAGACAGGGCCACCTTGACCACCAATCAAATGGAGCTCATCAATAATGAAGAGACTAACCTGCTGCACATGCTTCCGCTGCTTCCATCGGCGAGATAAGGCATCCCATTTCTCAGGAGTGCTGATAATTATTTGACCTTTCTCAAGAAGTTTCAAGTCTGTTGCAGTCTCTCCAGTTAACTCAACCACCCGCATTCCAAGACCTTCTCCAAATTTTTTCTTCCAATCATGATACCTTTCCTTTGCAAGACTTTCAATAGGAGCAATATAGACAGCCCGCATGACACTATCAGGTCCTTTTTGATGATTTCTTAAAATGGCAAACTCAGCACATATGGTCTTCCCACTACCAGTCGGCGCAGCAACCAAGACATTGTCATCAGAGTTATACAAGATGGTGAAGACCTGGGTCTGGACTGGATTGAAGTGCTTGAATTGTTGATAGAGGGCTTCATATGATGGGTTTCTCAATGCTGTCACAGGAAGGGGCTGCAAATCCAGCAACTCTGTTGGAGGAGGATACTTCTCAGGCAAAATGAGGTGCCTGAAAGAAACAGGCAGAACAGTCTGTGCCCCAATCCATCTGTCAGACACAACATTAATGAAGTACTGAGGGGGTAGTGGTTCATATATTGGAACGGTGAAATTCAGAGTGTGATCCTCATCAATATACTGTTTCTTCAACATGAAATATTCATGATGAAGAATATATTCCCCATCATTATCCTCAACAATGATCCAAAACGGCTCCACATACCCATGGATCTTGTCATCCCACTGGAAGTCCGGTGTAATGGTCAGTTCAACCCTCAAAACCGAGCGAGTAATTGGCTGAACATGTGCATTCAGGTTTACCTTTGGAAACTGATGAATAAATTTATGAAGAGTTCTTCCCATCTTAGGAAAACGAATCAGTTCTCCAATCTCCTGGGAGGAGAGATCATAATACCTTTCCCAGGCCAGATCTTTCTTTTCCAACTTCATCAAAATTTCATTTGGAATACCATGGAATTGACGAAGTGGGGTTTGCACACTCCACATCCGCTTGCCTATCATTTTGCATAGTTTCAAAGCCTTCTCAGCCAACTGGGCCCATCCCCTTTTCAGAACTATCTCAAACAGGGCCCGCATTAGTCGTCCAGCACTCTGCAAAATAAAAAAAGAAAAATGCGCATATAGGAAAAGAATGAGGACAGATATCCTAGCAGCAAATATGAGAAGAGAATCTAACTGCAAACCAAATGGAAACTCAAATAGCTAAGGTAGGTATGATGAACCTGAGTAATATAAACCATGTCAGATGTCAATGACAGCCCTTCAAGCTTCAACTGTGAAATATAAGCTTGAAGTAGAACATTAATTTTGGCACTAGGTTCCTCAAGACTCTCTTTGATTGGAATAGGAACTCGGTCCAAAAGTTTGGCTAGTTCCATCTTCTCGTCCTGTCTCACAGTTACGTATTTGAACTCTTCACTAAGAGAGAACAGACGACAAAGCTCAATATCACCCATTGTTGGCTTCAAATGCTCATTGTATGTTGATATTGTCCCATGAGTTATATAGTAATAGCTAGCAATGCGACCCAAATCAGTGACCTGGAAATATCCGCTTTTCCTATCATACTTCACCAGGTTATTCTTATCCAATATTGTAGCTGCTGAATGAATCTGAAATAGTATTGAAAAAATAGTTATTCAACAGAGAACTGATGACTTCCACAGCCAGTTGGGCACAAATTCAAGAAACATGAGTACCCAACCTGGGAAATATATTCAGAACTAAAGGAATAAATCGCAATGAACCATGCAGCATTCAAAGAGAAAGGAATCTTAGACCTCCTATTTTTGTTCTTAATTTTCAACAATTTCAGGTTCATTTTTGGGGTTGGGGAGGTGGTGGTTGTAAAGGTGTGGAAAAAATCCATCAACACCATAATCAATGGACAAGCTAAAGCTCCTTCAGATTATGTTTTGAGGATGAATATGTTTCAATTACTGAATCCACAGCCTAATCCGAAAATGGTGAACTATTATGAAACTTCTCATAAGGAAAAATATATTATCAAGCAACTTGTACAGGGGAGAAATCTGAAAGACTGAAACCAACCAGTCTAGGAGGGTTGAAAAGGTTAAGCAGACATGTATGTACACTCTCAGCATTAGTATTTTACTCGAACAAGTACAACTCTACATATAAAAAAAAATGTGTGGCCTAAATAGAAGTGCAGGGCACCCTCCCGTAAGCAAGAAAAGGAACAACTCACTACTACGGGAGATATTCAAGTATTCATAACAAATTCTTCATTTCTAGCAAACTCTGTCATCCAAAATCAGCAAAAACAGAATAAAACCAACCTACAATAAAAGCATGGAGGGATTGGCACAATCTCAAGTGAGCACACAAAGTATGTGTAATGCTTACCAGATCAGCTCTTCTTTCCTCCAAGGTTTCGTCTCTTTTCAGAACATCAGTTGCCAAACCATAGAGGGTAGGATTCCGCACCATGCGAACACAAAGGTAGGTGTACAACAGCCATTTGCATGCTTCCCTAGCATTCTGCACTGTTCCAAGGACGATTTCTGCATTCAACTGATCAGCCAGCTTAGAAATAAACTGGCTTTCAATGGGAAGCTGCTGATTCATTAAAGACAGATAATACTGCAATTCACTATGCCCAGTTATAATTATTCCTTCACCATATGTGTCAAATTGAGGCCTTCCAGCACGACCAAGCATCTGCATGACATCTAGAGGACTTAACTCAGTCCATGCTCCTTTCTCAGGATTGTAGATTTGGGTGCCTTTGATAATAACAGTATGAGCAGGCAAATTAACACCCCAAGCTAGAGTAGCAGTAGAAACCAAAACTTGCACATGCCCATCCGCAAAAAGCTCCTCAACAATTTGCCGATCAGCTCTAACCATCCCTGCATGATGAATTGCAAAACCATATGGCAATAGGTCCTTGAGATCACTGCTCTTCACGAGCTCAGTATGACTCTGAAGAATTTCACGGCTTGCACTATCCTCCTTCAAGAATTTACCAAGAGTATCATTAGCAAGGGCAGTATCACGAATTGCACGAGCTGTTTTGGTTGTCTCCTTCCTTGAGTGCACAAAGATCAGCACTTGATGCTTTCCTGCAACACTGATCACCTTCTCATAACATACATCGTTCATCAACTGAAATCTCTGCAATGGCTTCTTTACTGTGATCCCTATATACTGCTGAGCCAGAGGAACAGGCCTGTAGCTGTTATCAAAATGGAAGAGCCCCTTGTCTAATTTAACTCGTAAAAATATCGCAACATCTTCATAATTTGGAAGTGTAGCAGATAATCCAACCAGCCGAATGTGCTCTTTTGTAGTTTCAATTTGCCGAACAGTTCTCGCAATAATACTTTCAAGCACAGGACCTCTGTTATCATGCAGAAGATGTATTTCGTCAACAATGAGAAGTTTTACCAGCTGTGTGTATGTGCGGTCACCTGATTTTCTGGTAATAATGTCCCATTTCTCAGGTGTTGTCACTATAATCTGAGTTTCATCAATCTGCTGACGGGTCAACGTTTGATCTCCACTCAGCTCTTTGACCTTGACACCATATTGCTCCAGACGATTCGAAAGATTGCCCACCACCTCAGCTACCAGTGCCTTCATAGGTGCAACATACACAATCTTATAATTGCTATGATTAATAGTTCCATCCTCATTCATATTCAATGCAATTTGCTGAAGTATTGTAAGCATAGCAACATTTGTTTTCCCACCACCAGTAGGGGCACATAACAAGATATTTTCTGCACTAAACAGAGCAGTTTCATAAACTTTACTCTGGACTCTGTTCAACTGGCTCATTCCTTTGAAAGCTGGTTGTGCCCACTCTGGCATGTCTGAGATCTTCACAAGTTTTTCACCAGCAACCAACGGCAGTGGCTTCAAAGCTGGCACATGAACTTCTTCATACCCCTTCCTATGATTTCTATAAGAACCTACTGGAAGCTCACACTTTTTGTTTGCCATCAACAAGCCACCTTGATGAAAGGCGAGGCTGTCAAGATCAAGAAGTTGCCGCTGCCCCTTCAACCAACCACCATCAGCATCTCTATCAACTATCTCACGACGCTCCCGCTCACCATCTCCACCAGTTTCATCCTTCAGCCGCCGTGCTTCCTCCCTGATGCTTTTCTCCAAGTTCTTCTGCCTCTCTTTTGCAGTCGCCCGAGTAGCATGCAATTGCTCCAGGATTGCAGCATGGTCAGGTCCCAAATTCATCATTTCCTCTTCAATCTCCTTCCTCTTCTCTTGGTCTTCAGCCCTCGCCAGGCGGGTGCACCATACCACTTTCAACCTGTTCCGCAACAAATATTTGATAAGACTAAACTTATCGAACTGTAGATGCACCAACAGCTTGGTCTCAACTTCACGGTCGTCACCTTCAGCAAGAATTTTAAGAACCTCTTCAGCGAGCTTCTGACTCTGCTGAGGATCAATTTGCTGGTCATAAGCCTGTGAGATCTTCCTTTGAAGCCAATATGCATCAATATCCTGCACATTCAAGGTCATCCCCTCGTTAGCTTCCTGCTCCTCATCATCATCAATTCCACCACCCATCTGCATAGCCCCAGAACCATCCATTTCTGTCACATCATCTTCCTCCTCTTCATCCTCTGGCACCATATCCAGATCACTCTCTTCCTCTTCCTCTTCATTCTCCTCAAACTCAACAGCAACACCAACATCATCATCAAGACCATCATCTCCATTAACAGCAGCATCGGCAACATCACCACCATCATAATAATCAGTAATGAGCCTCCCAATGGATACTAACTGATCGAAAGTATGGCTGGGGATGGGGTTCAACAACTTCTCAATCTCCTTTTTCTTATCTGGATTCTTGATGTTCTCATTCTTGAGAACAGCCAAAATCTCATCAGCAGCGCCACTAACAATATTCAGAGGCTGCCCACCCAACTGTTGCTGAATAACACTGAGCATGGCTTCATAAGCAGCCCTTGTTTCCTTAGTCTTGGGCTGGTAAACACCTTCCTCCGAAGAAGTGAGGACACTCTCCTCCTGAAGACGCCTCTTTTTGCTCCTAGGCGGAGCAACATCAAAAGCAGGCGCCCGATCCTTCTTCTTCTTAGACTTTTTGAGTTTCTCCTCCAATTCAGGCGGTTTATCCCTGTAAGCACGATCTCCAAATGATTTAGGGTCAATCTTCCCCCACAGTGATTCTGGCTCCCCAGTAGGCTCATGGGTGTCGCGAGGGCGAGAGTCAGTCGTAAGAACAAGGCTCGAGTTAGCTCTATACTCGTATTGCTTGAACCGAGCATGGGCCTCGGCACCACCACCAAGGTGAGTCATCTTCTCCAGCCAATAGTTAAGAAAATTCCCTAAACCACAACAAAGATAAGCCTTTAATAAGTAACTAGTTCGAAGCCAATCACTCCAGCCTTAAACCCTAACAGTTCGATGCGACTTTATGAACAAATCAACTTTATTATCAACCAAGGTTTTGGACAGGGGGGAGAATAACTAAAGTAAAACAAAATCGTGTCCTAGATTGGTCATGGGTACTTTAAAATCAAGTAAAATTACTGAAGGAATTATGAAAACAAGTATAATAATGGCCATTAAATGTAAAATAGGAGAAAAAGACAGTGCCCCAAGAAAAAGTAAAAGCGATAAGAAAGGTTACTCACCTCAATGCGGAAGCCCCAAAGGAATCTGCAGTAGCTTGAAATCCTCTTTTATTACTGCGGAAACAATGGAAAAGGCTAGCGATAAAACAGAAGCTCACATCTTATAAACAGGCAGAGAGAAGCGAAGGGTTTTATCTATGGCGGCCAAAAACCTATGAACCGCCTTTCACCGGGATGAAGAATCTGCTAATGCTATTCCACTACTCTCGTGAGGCCTCTATTCAAATTGTCTAAAATACCCCTTATTTTGTTGAATCAAATCAGACTTTCTTTCCTGAATATCATTATGAAAAAGATCAACCTCTAAATTAAAATAATCTTTTAAAAATATGTTATATTTTACAAATACCAATAGCACCTATTTCTGTACAAAGAAATTTAGATTATTATAATATTATTGTTTATGGGAGTTTTGGTATGATAGGCTCTTGAAAACGGATTGACCAAAAAGATGGAATTTGAAGATATGGGTTGGATCTAACGGTCATGGAACAAATGTCAAGCTAGCCGATAGGGTCTTTGGCTAAAACCATTCGATGATTAATTCAATGTTTCGACTCGAGAATAATTGGATAGAGTAACAATTTAGAGAGCATGAAAGATTACCATTACTTCTCATGGATGAAGTATTTTTAGTATTCACTTAGGGGTAAAAAGACAAGTTCCTTCTTGATTTGTTTCGAACATTGTTCCCATAAGAAAGGGCAACTTAGGTCTTTCTGACCTAAGCCAAAGCTTTGCAAATGGCCGGTTGGCCGAAGAGAAGATTCATATCGCCATTAATGCAGAGGTGATATGTCGTCAAACCAATTAATGCAGACAAGATAGTTGTTGAGGCGGATTTAATGTGGACGCAATAGGTGATAGAGGTCACCATTAATGCTCTTGCCTTATTTCTATCGACCTCATGGTCGAGAAACTTGACCTCTTCGGTTAAGTTGGGGGTACTCATGCCTCAAAGATGTTTTATTGGACCTTCTATTGGGTTTTGATCCCCGTGAGTTTGGTAAGCTATAGGCCCATTGGGTATGTTAGGTCTACCCATATCATTAGTCCCCCCTACTCTATAGAGTGAATGAAATACGGTTGAAGTTAGGAGTAGCTTTATAAATTCATGGTGAGTATTTTGACGAGAATCGTTAGAGTGGGAAAAATATTTTTGAATCTCGACCAAGAGGCAGGAACCATTATAAATGGTTACATAGATATTTATATGAGGGTGATAGGCAGTTACTGGTCAATTTAACTGGTTCATATTCTGGACTCGTCTTTAAATAATTGCTTTCATTGTTCATTTTTTTACTTTTACCACAACGCATTGAGGTCAAGCATTTAAGCTTTAAGGTCGAATCTTTGAACAATCTTCAAGGTTTAAATTTGTACATACTTTATTTGTAAATCTTTTTCCTCTACCATTTAGATTTCCTATCAATATCTACTCATAGTCTGTCAAGTTCAAGTATGGATTCTAAGGCGACACACTCTACTAATGCCCTGACTAGCGGGGCAGACTTAAGTAAGTCGTCTAGTGGGATGTCAAGGTCTGCTTGTGAGTCTGAGTTGGGTATACTAGAGGGGGTATCAAAAGTAGATGAGGAGGCGAATCCTTCTAACCCTACAGTTGATGGAGTTGGGCCCTCTGAGCCTATGGTCAAAGAGGCAGGGCCAGCAGAAGAAATAGATTAACCTCCTAGGTCGAGGGATAGGTTATTCATGACCACTTATTATATTGACATCATGTCCGTAGTATTTTCAATCGACCTTAAGTCTATTACATTCAAGTACTATATACCAAACGAGTTTGAACTGATTGAGCTTAGGGCTGTGGATAGAATGCACACCCTCTCGAGGGGTGTATAACTTCTTTGAAGATGCCATGAAGTGTGGCCTTAGGTTTTCTCTAGCTAATTCTATAATCAACCTATTGAGAGGTCTACAAGTTTGTATAAGTTAGCTATTGCCCAATTGCTTCTCCCTTATGTATAGTTTTATTGTACTAATAGCCATTTCTGACTAGCTCTTTGCATGGGCTAACTTTAGCCATATGTTTCATTTGCCCATGTCTTGTAAGTCAGATTTGGCTGGGGAGTCAAGATTTTACTATTTAACAACTCGACCTTGCATAAAGGTCCTTAGAATCCTATCCTCGTCTCATGGCCAGAAATGGAAAGAAAGGTATTTTTTGTTTAATCCCTAGGCGAAGACAGTTTTAACATTTCGAGATAAGGGATGATAGGTATGGTCAAGTTGAATACGAAGGAAAACCTATTGTGGAACAATATCTTTGTCCAAGATCTCCTTGAGTTTAGTGAAATAGATGCATCCGTATTTATAAGGGAGAGAAATTTAGCTTTGGCGGGGATTGTCAACTGCCCTATTGAGGCTACATGCTAATGCTGGCTTAGGTAGAAACTAACTCTTGTAGTTATGTAATTTATTGTTCATAGTTTGTAGAACTAATATCTCTGAACAACACTTATTTACTTTTTAGGTCAAGCAGTCATGGGCCACGGCTCAATGAGCAAATCTTGTTCAACCTACTGGGTCAGCCTCGTGACTCAGGAAAGTTAACTTGCCATTGGTCAGACTGTTGGAATGGTGAATAGTCCCTCCCTGCAACAAAAAAGGAAAGCTATTGAGACCGCAGTGGAACCTGTAGCAAAGAAGACTATAGTCAAAAAAGGAAAAAAAAGGATGAATGAGTCTGATAAAGCTGTTTATGCAACTCTGCCTCCCGAACGCTTGTGCAATCTGTCGACATTTCCTAAGCTAAGGTTTGGTGAAAATATAAGGGTCTCGAACATTGCGACTATGATGTACGCAAGTGCAACATCAGTGACACCCTTGGTCGTTCTTACAGTTGGTCTATTCTAGAGAGATTAAGTTGAAATGTTCAATCACAACCAACTATCCGCTCTCAAAGCTTTTGCCTACCATGCTAATACGGTAAAGCCTCTTATCGAGTTTAGTTTGCTCTATGGGAGATTTAAGTTGATGTAATCATGATTTATTAGATTTCTAACAAGTTGAGCAGTGAAAGTATAACCTCCATCGCCACTATGAATTATGTGAGACCCACCCTCTGTGGTTGGAAGAAAAATGCAAAGAGTTGACAAAGGAGTAGAATAATCTGGTTAAAACTAAGGTGGAGTCATTGGAGTTGAGGCTGGCTAAATTGACCAAATTACTCGAAGAAAAGGATATTAAACTACTAATTGGTGTTGAAGACAGAAGTAAGGCTAAAAAGTAGCTTAAGAAAATGGTCAATTCGATTTAAGAGGCCTTTGAGTCTGGCCGAGCATATAGTTATAGTAGCACACTGTGATATGATCGATCTGAGTTTTTCAAGGCACTGCCAGGAATTTAAAAGAAGGTTGTGCAACCATTTATGCTCTGCTTAGCTTTTACTAATACAAACATAACATTCAGCATAAATGATACTAGGGCATGATCGACGTGATGAAAAACGAGCATCTTGAGGCCTTCAACAAGAATGCTCCTTCTGAATAGGGTAATGTAGCTACTGTTCTTCCTCTTCCGTGGTTCGTCATAGTGGGAGAGGAATTTAAGTTTGTAGTCGTGTTTGCCTTGGATATAAAGAATAAAGAAGTGAATATGGTAAACATTTTCCCCAATGGTGGTTGAGTGTTTTTGACTGAGAAAGCTGGGCCATCACAACTTGCTGGAGCACCTCAAATTGCGCCCGAGCAAAAGGTTGAGGGGCCACCCCTGAATATAGGTCTTGACTTAATCGATGAGCTATTCAAAATGGTTGACGAGGTGGCTAATAAGGCCATCGCTCAATGAGGAGAAGGCGCGGGGTCTAGCTAGATGATTTTGAACTTTGTAATTTTCTATTTGTTGGAAAAAAAGTATGGCCTCCAGGGGCTTTTGACTGATATTTTGATTTTGCTGCCAGACTTTAATATAATACTATTGCTTGATTATCGAAATGTGCTGCTTTTGGTCGACTTCAATGTTTACTACTTTTTGTACACCTTAAAAACTTTAAATCATATATTGTTCATAAAAACTTGTATATCGTCATGTAATAATAGAATAACATTTTTTATCATAAGATTGCGTGGGTGACTTGATCGTGTTTGTGTTTGTGTCTTTTTTTTTAATAGTTAGGTCACATGATTTTAATCATATGGTTGCGTGGTCAACTTGATCATTGTTCAGCAATTAATTCATACACAAATTTGATCATGCGACTGCGTGGTCGACTTGGTCATTGTTAGCAATTAATTCATACACAAATTTGATCATGCGACTGCGTGGTCGACTTGATTGCTTCATCTATGTGGTTGACTTGGTCATTGTTTAGCAGTTAATTCATACATAATTCTGATCATGCGACTACTAGGTCGATTTGATCGCTTTTTAGTTGTTAATTTTGATCATGCGACTACATGGTCGACTTGATCATTATTTGGTAATTAATTCATACACAATTCTAATCACGTGACTACTTGGTCGATTTGATCACTTTTTAGCGGTTGGTTTTGATCATGCAACTATGTGGTCAACCTAACCATTGTTTAGTAGTTAATTCATGCATAATTTTGATCATGCGACTACTGAGTCACAGGATGATATTAATTAGAACATTTGCTTTCTATACAATGCAGTCTGCACATAAAACTTCTTTAAGTTAATTGCATTCCAGGGTCAGGGGAGCTCATTTCCTATAGTGTTAGCTAGTCGGTAGGAGTTATGTTTTGCCATTTTCACTACATAATACGGACCTTTCCATTTTGAATCAAGCTTGCCAACATTTTTGGATACTTCAACCTTCTTAAGAATAAGGTCTCCAACCTTGAAACACCTGGGCATAACATTTTTACCATAATGTTTGGCTATGGTCGACCTGTACCTTTGTATTTTAGTGAAAGCTTGTTGTTGGAGTTTGTCGATCGTCTCAAGGGCAAATTCTCTTTTAGCTTGATTTCTGATTAGGTTGTAATGTATAACTCAAGCTGTGTGTTGCATCAATTTGGTAGGGATAACTGCTTCTGAACTACAAACTAAACTATATGGGCTATGTCTTATGGCAGCCCTTAGAGTGGTCTGATAAGCCCAAAAAACTCTCGGTAAGTCATCTACCAAGCTAGCTTGAGAACCCTCTAGTCAAGTTTTGATGTGGTCTAGAATAGTTCTATTAGTAACATCTATTTGACCATTTGCTTGTGGATTTTCCATCGAAGTAAAGTGTTGGCTGATTCCAAGGCTTTCACACTATTCTCTAGTCCACTTGCTTTGGAATTGGGTGTTGTTGTCAGATATGAGGACTTTAGGTAAGCTAAAATGGCAAATGCTATTTTTCCATAAAAAATTCCTTATTGCAACATTTGTGATCTTGGGTACAGCATGTGTTTTAACCCATTTGGTGAAATATTCAACCGCTACGATCATGTACTTTCTTTAGCTAGTAGTTTTTGGAAAAGGCCATGTGATCTGCATTGGGATAAGAGTCGTGGTTGATTAATGAGAGATATTAGCATGGACTTGACAGGATGAGCACCTTCAAGTAAATTCAACAGCGTCCTTATGTATAGTTGGCCATCAATAGCCATATTTGATGACCTTGTGAGCCAATGCATAGCCTCCTAAGCAATCCCCGCAAATACCAGCATGGACCTTCTTTAGGACTTCCTGTCCCTGATGGGGCATCAAGCACTTCAGTAGAGGTCCTAAAATGGATCTCTTATATAGCTGGTCAAACTTATCTAAGATGAATTTTGCTGAGCGTGCTTTTAAGCAGAGGGCTTCTGCTTTGTCCAGTGGTGTTTTGTCTTCCCTGAGATAGGACTTAATTTCATCTATCCAACTTTGGCCTATGAGGTCAACAACGATGACCTAATTCTGATGCAAATTACTAACGATAGGCTTATTCGAAACCAAAAAGGTGATAGACCTTTCCTTGGTGCCTTTTATTGAGCTAGCAAACTTTAAAAGCACATCTATTTTTCATTTTCTAACTTGGGTTCCTGACTGAGTGTTAACTTTTTGAATTGTTGTTCAAATTGCTTACCCTCTATTATATAAGTGTTCATAGTCATCTCTCTTGCCTCAAAATTTCCTCTAAACTGCTTTGTGACCAACTGTGAATCAGTTATAACTGCTAACTATTTGACCCTTCTTTCCAAAGCCATTCTCATCCCCACTATGAGTGCTTTGTATTCCGCCTCATTGTTTGTAGCTGAATAATTGAGTTTGATTGTGAAATCATATTCTTCATCAAGTAGAGAATGCACAAAGATTTCTGCTCCACTGCCTGTACTTGTAGTTGAGCCATCAACATGCAAAGACTAGACTTGTTATCCTTATTCGTCTACTGTGGGGAGGTCAACTCATTCTACCACGAAATCAACTAATACCTGAGCCTTTAAAGCAATGTGGGGTTGGAATTTGAGGTCAAATTCTCCTAACTCAATGGCCCATTTACTTAACCTACCTGATATGTTAGGTTTAGAAAGGACCTGCTTCAGTAATTAGTTCGTCAAAATGAAGATGGTATGTGACAAAAAATAGGGTCTCAATTTCATACAGCTAAGATTAAAACAAGTACAAATTTTTTGATATCTAGATAGTTATATTCATGACCCTACAAGACCTTGCCAACGTAATACACTAGCTTATATGAGCCATATTGAGTGGATACTAAAATTGAACTGATTGTTGTAGTTGAAACTGCCAAGTACAAATTTAGTACTTCCCTAAGTATAGGTTTACCAATAAATGGTAGCTTAGTTAGGTTCTGGTGAAGTTCGATCAGAGTTTAACCACGCTTCTCGATCCACTAAAACTTTCTTGCATTTTTTAAAACCTGAAAGAAAGGCAAACTTTTATTTGTTAATCGGGTGACAAATCGCCCAAGAGCGATAATTCTTCTGACTAGTCTCTACACATCTCTAACTATCTTTGGTGGTGAGATATCTTGTATTGCTTGGATCTTCTGGGAATTAGCTTCAATACCTTTTTGACTAACTATATAACCCAAGAATTTTCCACCTCTTACTTCGAATGTGCATTTATTTGGGTTAAGCTTCATGTTAAATGCTCTTAAAATTGAAAATGTATGATTTAGGTCAGATAAATGGTCTGACTTTCTTTCAATTTTAAGAATCATATCATTGACAAAAACCTCCATAGACTGATCTATTTTATTTTTAAGCATGCAGTTGGCCAATCTATGGTATGTTTTGTCAGCATTTTTTAATCTAAATGGTATAACCAAAAAATAATACACGCCATTTAGAAACACAAAAAAAGTTTTATCTCTATCTTTGGGTGTTATGAAAATTTGATAGTATTCTTGAAAGGCATCCATCATGCTTAGAAGATTGCCTCTTACAGTTGAATCAACTAATAAATTTATGCAAGGCAGAGGATATGGGTTTTTAAGGCATGCTTTATTAAGATCAGTGAAATCATTTCACATTCTCCACTTGCCCTTATTTTTTGGGATAATGACTACATTACATAACCAACTAAGATATCATATCTCAATTATATAGCCTTCCTCTAGAAGCTTGTTGACCTTCGCCTTAATGATCTAGGTTCTCAGCATTGAAGGTTTTCATCTTCTATCGACATGTTTGAATGATAGGTCAACATTATGTTCGTGGACAATAACCTGGGGGTTGATTCCGTAGAGGTCAATTGTTTTTTATGCAAAAACATCAATGTTTGTTCTAAGAAAATCGATGAGCATACGTTCTATATTGTGCCCTAAACTTGTTCCTATCATCGTTGTTTTGTTAGGGTTACCTGGTTCGAGCTCTATTATTTTGAATTCATTAGCGGGCTCGACTCTGGTGTCTTCCCTTTTTCTCTTTTTCTTGTTTTATCCCCCCTCGAGTTCCATTATAGGGATGTCCCCAAGGATTTCAGTTTTAATCGAGGTTTTTATTTGTTGGATTCGATCAAGATGGTATAATAATGATATACCTCTTTTACATTGCACAATAACTCCCCAGTTCTAGCTACTATTGGGATTTAACCTTTATGTGATAAGTAGATATAATTGCTCAAAAATCATTCAGCATTGATCTCCTAATGATGGCATTGTAGGCAAAGGGTGCGTCAACAATGAGGTAACAGATCATGAGGTGCACCTTTTAGATGACTCTCCAAAAGATGTGGATAAATTGATGGATCCAATGGGCACAATCTCTAATCCCCCAAAACTGAGCACAGGCATTCAAATAGGGTCAAATTTTAGTTTTTTCAACTTTATTCTATTTAGAGTGGACAAGAAAAATGATGTTTGTAGAACTCCCATTATCTACCAAAATCTTTCTAACTTCAAAGTTGGCAATTTTGATGGATACCACCAAAAGGCAATCCAAGTTGCTCTCTATACCTTGACCTCCTAAATGAGAGAGACAAAATCTAAGAAAGATATTGGGCCCATTTGTGTGAAAAACTAGTAAACTAGCTTGATCTGCTTTGACTTGTTGAACTCAAGGTCTCTCTATATTTGCCTTCTTGCTAATTTGGAATCACCTCATGTTGATCCTTCCATGATTGTGTCAATAACTCCTCTTAAGGGATGATGGTCTTTTTTGGCCTTTTGCTTTTCTTTATCCTCTTTTCTTATGTTGACCGATTATTTTCTATAGAGAGTTTATTCGGTTTGAGCTATTGCTTTTTAGGCCTTATAATCAATGTATTTTTTGAGGTGGCATTGTTTGATTAGGCACTTAATTTCATCTTGGAGGTTGAAATAATCTTTTGTGTCATGGCCTTTTTGTCGATGAAAATGGCAATATTTTTTAGATTTCTTCATGACTTCTATCTCATTGAGTTTTATTGGTCTTTTTAAGAGGTTGTCATACTGTATAGCGAACAATATCTCTTTCTTGGAAGTGTTGAGTGGGGCGTAATTGTGAAAGTGCTTTATCGGAGATCGATGATTGTCCTTCTGGTGCCTATCATTCTTCTCCATGCCTTTCTTTTTGTTCGCTTCTGCTTTTCCATATTTCATTTTATTCATTTCTTCTTGCATCATACATCTCTCTACAAGGTCAAGAAGTTCTTCCATTGTTTGTGGTCACTCTTTGACCAAAGCATTACCACATTCCTTATGCCTCAGTCCCAAGAACAAAACATTAATCAAAAACTCAATTTGAGGGTTATCAATTTTCAAAACTTTAGTATTAAATCTGGAAAAGAAATCTCTCAAAGATTCACTCTCCTTCTACTTTACTATGTGGAGGTAAGTGTGTGGCAACTTTGCTTTTCTTCTACTAGTAAATTAGTGAAGGAATTTATCAAATAGCTGATCATAAGAAACTATGGAGATGTGCTCAAGTTTGATGAACCATTCCAACGTTATTCCCTAAAAAATAATAACCAACATTTTTGCATGTGTGGTCACTGTGGTCGTGCAATTGTATCATGTGTTTAAATTGTAAGAAGTGTTCATTTGGGACAATTGACCTATCATTCGTGGTAATTCGATTGGAACTTTTGCATCAATCACAATGCGTTCATCAATGATTTCCTAAATAAATAGAGATTTCCTCTCTCGTCAAAATCTATGGGCATTGTCAAGTGTGCTCTCCATATTTCTCCTCGAGATTTTTGCTAATTGCCAGTTGAGCTGTCGAACTTGGTGTGAAACTTCTTCTCATTTGTCTCTGTTTGCTCTAGACAAGTTTCGACTAGGCTGAGGTCTTTGGTGTTTGATCCATTTGTACTATTGGGCTCAATTGGATTGAACGAAATGTTTTACAGAATTCGCTACCTCTTCCCACAGTTGATAGTATGTCTCCTCACAGGGAAATCAACTAAGGCTCAAATTTTGTCTACTAAGGTTGTGATGAGTTTCATTTCACATTCTATCCTCCAATGGTTGCTGCTCATCTTGGCATGAGGGATGCAGTGTGGCACTAGTTGCATCAATTGGCTGAGTATTATGCTTTTACAAAGCAGCTGATAGTTGCATGGAAAGCTGGGTGGAAATCTAATAACTGATCATCTGTATGAGCTAAGGGATGGTCAAAGTGACCACTTGCTCTAGTTAAGAACTTAGACTTTCAACTTGTTAGTCCTGCTAATTCTGTGGTGGCTGTGGTGATGGTATGGGTGATCTACGGTCACTTTATCTTTCTAATGTGGTTCACCTGGTGTTGACTATTTTTGGCTGTAAGTTCCACTTCCCACATACGATGCCAAATGATGATGGAAGTTTTGGTATGATAGGTTCCTAGATCTCGACCTAAAGGAATGGATCAATCAGAAAGATAGAATTTGAAAATGTAAGTTGGATCCTATAGCCGCAGAACAAACGTCAGGCTAGCCAAGAAAGTCTTTGACTATGACCCTTCAATGGTTAAGTTAGTGTTTTGACTTGAGAATAGTTGGATAGAGTAATAGTTCAGAGAGTATGAAAGCTTACCGTTACTTTTGATGGATGAAGTATTTATATTGTTTACTTGGGGTAAAAAGACAAGTTCCTCCTTAATTTGTTTCATATAATGTTCACATAAGGAAGGGCAACTTAAGTCTTTCCAACCTAAGCCAAAGCTTTACAAATGGTCAGTTGACCGGACAGGATATCTATACCGCTATTAATGCGGAGGTGATGCATCGTGAAATCAATTAATGCTGATAGTCTAGTTGTTGAGATATATTTAGTGAGGATATGATGGATGGCAGAGGCCGCCATTAATGTTACCTTATTTCTGTCGACCTCATGGTGGAGAAACTCAACCTCTTTGGTTGAGTTGGGAGTACCCATGCCTCAAAGATGTTCTATTGGACCTCTTATTGGGCTTTTGGCCCCATGAGCTGGGTAGGTTATAAGCCCATTAGGTATGTTGTGCCTACCCATATCAATTATAAATAATAAATCGTTCAATTTTTTATATAATACAAATAAGTAATGATGAAATTTAACAATAATTATGTTGAATAACATATAATATTAATTATCAATTAAGAAAATTAATATATAATAAATAATTTATATATCAAAAGTTCAAAAATGTGGAATTTAATAACTTTCACATCTCATAATTTTTTTTATTATGTAACATATGTAGTCATTACTTTAAATATGTAAAACATTTCTTTTTATATACACTAAGTATTGATAAAAGAATATAAGATATTCTAAATGGTGTTTTTTGTTTTCTTTGAAGTAAAAAAAAAAACAAAATTCTAAATGGGATTTAGATTGTCGCTTTTCAAAGGTCAAACATTCATCCGGTCAAATTTAATGGACTAATGCTTCATCTTTGGACCAATGAAGTACAAAACTCAATTCCAAACATCCAACGATATGCCCAATTTCAGTTAATTTTCTATAACTAATTCATTTACATTGGGCTTTGAGGATTTCTTGAAAGCCCAAGCCCACATCCACAGCCCAGTCCCGAGTTGTGATAACTTTTTTATTCACAACATTTTGATTTCAAATTAATTTATTGAATTTTAGTAGTGCAAGGGGCTAGTAAAAATCTTATTTAGAACTGCGGGATATTTCTTTAATTCATATTGGTAATAAATTATACGTAAAAAATGCAAATGCAAACGTAATTTTAATATTAAAAAAATTATTTATTCATGAATAGTGTAGAGTAACTGTAGAAAAGATTTTATATTTTCAATGTCATGGATCAACAATGAAATTTCATACCAATAGTATAAATTTTTAAATTGCTAAACAAAATTAAAATTGATATAAAAAAAAAACTCATCAGAGTGAATTAAATTAAATTATATCATGCTTTCATGGACCCTAAGTAGGCCGAAGTATGTTGTCTATTGTAAAAACAATGTCTCGTTTAGAAAACCAATCATAGACCATCAAAACTCATCACATAAAGGATTCCAACATAGTCCACATGATAACATGATAGAAAGTTTGAATTCTAATGAAATTAGGATTGAATTTACATGAATGAGGTTGACTTCTATTAAGGTTCAACTCGCAATACTTATAAATAAAACAACACATAGATCACCCAGCACTCATGTTAAAATTTTTAATACATATTGATCTTTATCGTTTTTCAATTAAAGCATTAGACGATTTTTGTTAAGTAAATTCTCTCACTCACTCTCTCTCTCTCTCTAATCATAAGGTTTACTTATCATACAAGAGGGGGGAGGGGGAATTACAAGATCGTTACTACTGAAAAATGCCTAGTGAGTTTTTAAGTATTTTGTTACACATAGAAAATGGTGACATTATTACATAAAAAGTTACACATAAAATTGTAACTTCTTAATGTATGAGGCCTATTTATGCATAACTTTTTTTGCGTCACATTATTGAAGTGATTATTTATACTTAAAATATTTATATGGTTTCATATTTGAGACACTTCCTATGATAATATTGGTGGGATGAGACACGGAAAGGATGACTAATAGCGTAGTATTGCAAAATTTTGTTAGAGAATATATATGTTGAGTTAGAAAATTATAATAAAGCAGGAGTAGGAAAAAATTAGGGGCATGAAATGAAAAGTATACAATTTTAAGTAAAAGAAAGTTAATATTTTGATCAAATATTGCAAAAAATAAGAGTGAAAAAGGTCAAAAGGCATGTTTTTGATACATTGCATTAATACCAAAATATTATTTTAGATAGATATATATATATATGTGTGTGTGTGTGTGTGTGTATATCCCCTTCACATTTAGGTGTGAAAAGGTCCCTCCCCTAGAAATTGTTTATTGATTTCTGAAACTTTACCCAGAGTCCATAGATTCTAGAAGGAAAAATAAAAATAAATGTATTATCTTATTGATTGGGTTTAAATTTCTCCAGTAAGCACACCTTGGAATTTGCATACACAAACTTTTCAAACAGATAGAGAATTTATTACAAATACGACATAGTTTGGGAGGTGCAATTGTAATTTAGCCTATATATGTTTATGCTGCCGACATTTTGACCCTTGAGATGAGATGAATAACATATTTATTTATTAATATATTGCTCATTGGATCCGCACGACATGAGCTGGCTGCATCCATTACTCTTTTTTTATTTATTTTATAATTTGAAAAGACTGATCTGAACCGTCCCTTACCCTTACCCTGTCCCTTGCGAACATGGATTTCCCTATCATTCATCAAATAAAAAGGCCAAGTGGCTGCAGCCTCCACACAGAAACATCATCGAGCAAATTCTATATTTTGAAAAAACGTCCCAATGCCTTTACTGTTAGTTGGTAGCAATTGCAATTGAGTAAATAAATATGTTATTTGTGTTGAAATCCAAATATGAATCAATAATATATAAAGCAAAATGTACCAATGACGAAAATAAATCAAGAGACAAAATCGATTGAAATTTGCGTATTATGTGGACATAGCTTGGCTCAATTTATAATCTGGATTTTTCTTATTACATAATTTTGTGGTTTGATTAATTCGACACATTTTTCACATCATAATAACTCAGGTAAAAAGCTACTATAAACACTCCTAATGAAAATATTAACGAGTACGCTATTTATTCTGTCTGTCTTATTTTAACCGACTCTCGTATGAATTCCATCTAATTTATTACTGCATTATTGATTTTAAGTGTTGTTTTCCTTGGCGACACAAAGAGTCGTGTTTGTTGATTTCACGTCATTTCTATTTTTATTCATAAAAATTACATAAAATTCCAACCTTTATACTGCATTGAGTACCTATTTATTTAAATCCGATTCGATTGCTTACTTATTTTTGTATAGAATTGCAATAATATTAATATAAAATTAACATTATTGAATTTATTTATCCAAAATAAGAAAACAAAATCAATCAAGATGGAGAAAAAGAAATTTAGATGGTGAAGTGAAATGTTCACATCATACAATTATATTAGTCGTTGTACGCCTGGTGAAAGCCAGCAAATTCTTTTTCTTAACTGATTTAGATCTGATTTCAGACACCTCCTCCTCCTCCACCTCCCCTAAACCGCCATCAGTCATATAATTCATACTTCGCATCACCCTGCTGCCGCACCGCACTCCTCCTCTCCTCATCTAGCCCACTCCTCTCTTTCCCTCTGTCTCTCTTTTTCCCGTAAGTTTATGGAGAACCGAAGAGAGAAATTTACATTTAATTATACTAAATCATACTAATCCAAACCAAAATTCCATCTCTATTGGCAGTTTTAATTTGCTGATCCTGATCTGCGGATTCAAAGTCTCCATCGGATCTAGAATCCTCGCGACAGGATCGTACATTTTCCGGTGAGTTCATTCATTCCCTGTTTTTATGTTTTTTTTCTGCTCCGGCCATTGGTTCATGCATTCTTCAATTTTAGTTTTCCTTCTGCAATTTCTTTGCCTTTGTTATTTATTTTTATGTGTTTTGTTAATTTCAAGTTGAATGTTCTTGTTATGTGTATTTATGTGAATGATCTTGCATCCATAGAGAATCAATAGCATTTCTGTTCAAAAAATGGAGGTTGACACATCTCATTCCAGAGGGAAATTAAGCCATTCGTTGTGGCGTAGAAAAATAACAACATTAACGTAATTTCTCTTTCTCCATCTTCTCTTCTTCTTCGTTTGCTAAATTTGGGAATTTGGATCATCCATGGCTATGGCTGGAGCTCTCTCTCACTGAAAAAAGGGTGGGATATATTAATTAATAAATTTGGTGGGCCTAGTTTTGTGGATACATAACCTTTCCGTTAAAAAGGCTGACCTAAAATTCGGGTAGGGTGATGTAGGACCCAATCCCCATTTCATCCCAAAACGCGTACCAACAATCTTACGGTCCATATAAATTATAATACTACAATTCATCCTATTTTTATTAGGTCTAAATTAGATGGATATAATATTTATATTTAAATTTTAGAAAGTAGCTATCTACGTTTATATTGTGCTGTGACCCTTAATTGTAGTAGTATACTAGTATTATTAGAGGTTGGTACTTTAATACACATTCCATTCAAGTTATCAGTATTTTAATTTTTTTTAATAAAAATGGGAACGGACAGGAGGTGGAGAAACCTCGTGAAAGTTCTGCGGCCCACATTTGCCCTCTCTCTTCATATCATATGTTTTTTTTTTTTAACCTTTTAGGGGTTAGGGTAAATTTTATTTCTTTTCAGGTATAATGGTATTAAATGGGAGGACTTATTTTTGGGTTGACTGAAATTCCCATCATTTAATGCACGTTAATATCTCTAATCTCTCGTAATTCTTTGATTGATTCTTTTTAACCGGAAAAGAGATCTCAAACATTTTATAAAGAATTATTACATTATGTTTCAAATTATTTTTTGGTAAATTAATATACTCACAGGAAATATGCATGTAAGATGTGGTCCTTTCTAGTTCGCATTTTGCCTAAGTTAGGACCGAAGAGGGAACAAAAATTAGTCATCAACTAGAAAAAAGAAGAAACAGAAATTAGTACTAAAGTCCACCTAATTGCTTACCCTTTTTTAAGTGTACAGATACGTCACCATTACTCATGCTTATCTCAATCCATGACTTTATGTTAATTTTAAATTTAGTACTCCTACCTAGGATGTGCCAATGAGCAAAAACAGATTAATTAAACTGAAAGTTGAAAAATTAGATTAACTTTTTGCTACGTGGTCACTGGTCAGAAGTTTAACTTAAAAATGTGTAAAAGTGCAACATTGTGTGTCTCTCTGTGCATGCCTTTACATCTTTTTCTCCTTGTTTACGAATGAAATGGATTACTGCTTAAGAACAAATATGCTTCTTACAGATTACAGAGCAAAACACTGCATGATGTGCATTTTAGTATGGGATTTATTTCATTTGTCATAATAGAACTATATGCGCTTGGGCAGTTTCGCAATAAAATTTTAACCTGAAGTAATATGTTAGAGTTGATAAAAATTAAATAGCAAATTATATAGTTATTTTTCCAAATTAGGGTTTGAGTTGGCTGAATTTGGAAATTTTGCGGTTGAGTCATGGGAAGCAACAAATTTGAGTTTTACTCCATGCAGCCTTAAAACTAGACTTTTTATATTAGACTCTTAATAATAAAAGAAATTTATCTGTACTTGCAACTCAATAAAAAATAATAAGTGAAAAGAACATAATTAAGGGATACTGAGCAGGTGGAAGTTATTAAAACAAAAATTTTGTTGGGATAGAAAGGAAAAAAATAAATTATGATAAAGATCTATTACATATATGTGTGACCGCATGTATGTGTAGTGGTCAAACACAAGCTTATAACTAGGATGGATATTAATTAGCTTGAGTGGATACGATTTGATCTGAGCTTTTGTTTTGGATGGGACATGTTTACGACTCACTATATATAATACAACTAAAGTTTTCCATTTTTTTTTTAATTTTTTCTGGTTCCAATTCTTTTAAAATATGAAAGGACTTGATTTCTTTAAGAAACATAATTAGTAAATTTCTTAATACATAAATAGTTTGAAAAATTATTGTCCAAACTTGGTTTGTATGAATCAACCTAATGCATGACAAGTGATATTACACTTACCTAGGTCCACTCCCTTTGGCTGATTGATGGCAAGTGATATTCCACTTACCTCGGTCACTCCTCTTGGCTTACATCAACCAGTTGGCAAGCATAATTTACTCACCATATGATTGAATTGCATTCCTAGCCGACTTGATTTACGAAACACATTGTATGAAAGAATTTAATTAAAATATGAGAAGATTGCTGTGCATTTTGTATGTTAATGATCGCAAAGACTTTACAGGTAATTTTGACCTGCCACTGGGAAAATCTGAAAATGATGGCTGAAACTGAGGTCACAAAGGAGGTTTCTAAGGTGGTTGGAATTGAAGAGAAATGTGGGTTGGACATGAGCTCTTTCCAGGATCTACCCAAGCCTGATTGCAATGGGACAATCCACCACAATCAAGCCAATGATCTTGATAATTCCTATGTTTTTGTGACTGGGACTGATGGCCTTCCTGATGATGCTGTCAATAATAAGGATGTGGTTGCTGAGGGTTTCAGTGTTTCACCCAAATCCAAGGCTGCTGCTCATGAAGATCAAGGGGCTGAGTTGGATTCTCAAAATGAAAAATTGGATGCAGTTGGTGGGCAAGTTAGCAAGTCTTTGAATGAGGGGGAAAATGAGAATGTCAAGGAGAGCACTGGGGATCCTCCCGTAGTAAATGATAATACCTGGAAGCATGACAGTTACCCTGAGGATGGAGAGCAGGACCAACTTTCTGTCGCTGATTCTCTGGAGAAGCATACTGGGAAAATTGGAAGTTCAGATGAGGCTGAAGTTAAACAGGATGAGGATCTAGATGGTAATACTGAAATCCTGGCAGAAGCTGCAGCAGAGAAGGTTGAGGATCAAAATGTTAAAATTGAAGGTGGGGTTGAAGGCGAACAAGAGAAATTCGATGATCTTATAAAATCAGAGTCCCCTCTGGGTCCTGTAGAGAATCAGGAATCTCAAGTTGGGGCTGTGGGGTTAGTTGCAGAATCAGAAGAGAAGGGCGAATTAGATAATATTTCGTTGCACATCAATGGTTCTGGTAATGTAAGTGATAAATGTGAGGATCAAATTAGCTTGAACACAATTGAGGCATTGAAAGCACATCAGGGATCTGAAGATGTGGTTGTGGATGTAGTTGATTGTAAATCGCAAGATGTAAGCATGGATGCTGAGGATGAGGTAAAGTTAGCAAGAGAAGTGGTGGAAACTGTGGAACATGAAGTTCCCCCATCAACTTCCTTGGATTTGGATTCGAAGTCGTATCCAATTGACAGGGAAGAGACACCTAAGGAGGAGAAGGAGACAACTTTGAGTTTAGATGTACTAGAAGATCAACAGTCTGATGCTGCAATCAGCAACCACGTTCGAGGTGTGCTGGAACAGATAGATGAAGCAAAAACTTTTGTGAGTAACACTGATTGCCATGTAGAAACTGTTTGTGACCTGGATTTAGAAGAAAAAGGTAAGGATTTCTCTGTTTCTCATGTTGACAATGGTGCTCAGTATCCTGAAGAACCTGACAAACAGCCTGATGGAAGTGGAGTATCTTGTGGAATTATGCAATCTGAGACTGACACTGAAGCTTCTGTGCTAACTCAGAGCTTTGCATCTTCAAATGCTCATGTGCATCAAACTGAAAGTGAAATTTTTGATGCTGAAAATATTGAAGCAGTTTGTTCTTCACTTGTTGATGGTCCAAAATCACAAATTATTGAGAAAGGACTACCTGCTTATGACAGTTCAATAGGTTGCGCTACCAATGAGGCAAACTCAGTATCTGACTCTACCCTTGACACGGTTGTTCTTACAGAAAAGGAACCAACTGTTCAATGTGGTGAGGCCTATGCTGAAACTGAAGTTTCAAGTGGAGAAGCCGAAGTTGCAAATAGCTCACCTGCAACTTTTGATGTGAAATTGGAACCTGAAGCTAATCTGCATAACTTTTCTGCCATAAGCGGTGAAGAAAAGACATCAGATGTGACTGTTGCATGTAGAACAGAGGTTTCAGAGGGCATTAATATTAGAGGTGGCGCAGCTAATATTGTGGAGATAGAAAATGTTGAAGACATGGGAGTTCAATTGGATGGCGCTGCAGGAAGTAGTAATGAGAACTTGTTCTTGCTAGAAAAAGAGGATAATGGAAATTCTGTTAGCAATAACATATCTGTGGCTTCACCAGAGGACTGCAGTGCAAATATGATCAATGGGGAAGAAGCAAGTATTAAGATTAAGACAAAGCCATTCAACCTTTTGATTCGGGTTCCAAGATTTGATGATGAAAATCTTAGAGAACAAATCAGGCTTGCAAAGCAACATGTTGATGAGAAGACGAAGCATAGGGATGCTATACAAGTCCAAATCCAAGAAATAAGGGTAAGACATTGATCCATTAAGTTTTTCTTTATTTGATTTCAAGGACAAATTACAATGTTATTGGGTTTCTCCACTCAGCAGGCCAACAGTCAGATACATGGCATTGATTATGAATATGCCAAGACTGAAGGCAGAAGTGCACGAAAGTTGGTGAGGCTAAAACGGACAGAAATAGATTCTCTTCAGGTTGTGATTAACAAAGCCAAGAATGCATTATCTATTGAGGATATTGATAGCCAGGTAAGCATGCTCTTGACCTCTCTTTGTGTATACACATTTGAGGTTACATGTAAAAGCATGTTCTGTGCTTATTCCTTCTGATACTTGTTTTCTTAAATGATTAAATTGCACCTCTCGGCAGATGTGCAATTTAGAACATATGATCCAACATGAGACTCTTCCCTTGAAGGAAGAAAAGCAGCTCATTCGTGAGATCAAGCAACTGAAGCAACTTCGCGAACAATTGTCTTCTAACATGGGTAGCCAAGATGAAATCAAGCAGGCTCTTGAACAGAAAGACGATTTTGAAGGGCGTTTAAAGGTATGAATACCTCATTATCTATGCAACTTTTAAGGTTAATGTGCACAGAAGTTATAGTCGAGTGGAAAGGCTGCTCTGGATGAAGGTCATAAGCTGTTTGAGTTTTATAATGGACTTGGTGTGTGCAGATTCTAAGGAAGGAGCTTGACATCCTCAAAAATAAAGTCTTAAAAGCTGAAACAGTTGCTATGGAAGCAGAGAAAAAATATGATCATGAAAATAAAAAGGTTAAGGAACTCCAAGCCCAGTTTAGAGCTGCTGATGATGTTCGCCAAGCAGCATATGCTCAGTGGCAGAGTTTGAGAAAAGAACTTTGGAAGAAGGTAATGGATTCTCAACACACCCTTGTTTACTTACTTTAGTATTGGAAAATGTTTGTCCAATACAGCGACTCACAATAATTAATTGATACAAGTAGATAGTTTTGTATTCTCTTAGATATTGAAATATATGCTTATCCAATATTGTATATTTAATAGAATAATAAATATTCTACATCCTATTAAAAAAATTAGAATAGAAGAAGAGATTTGAAAATGAGTCCATATTTGGAACTTGGCAATTAAGGGTGCACATATCATGTGATAAGAAAGTATTGGAGTTATTTTCTAAATGTCTGGTCTTGATATTTTAGCTTAATAGTGTTATAAGAGAATAAGAAAATTTGCATTTTAATTAAATTAATGTAATACAGAAAAATTATTCCCGTCAATTCTTTTAGATGTACCTTTTTATATTTGTTTTCAACTAAAAAGGCATATGTGGCAAAAGAAAATAAACTAAATTAAAGAATTGATATTGCAGAGTGAATATTTCTTCAAGTACAAGGATGATGCAGCTCTTGCCAGTAATTTTGCATTTAGCAGGGATACAGAGGCACTTTATCGTTTGTGCACAAATCATGTAAGTTTTCTAATTGCTTTTCTGGTCTTTGATGCATAAATTCAACACTTTAACTTTATGAATGTATCTCAATTCTATAGGTGAAAATTTTTATGGAATTATGGAACTCGAATGATGAGTTCCGAAGAGAGTATGTGAGGTTCAATGCAAGGAGTACTGTCAGGAGATTTGGGACTTTGGACGGTCGTTCACTTGGCCCTGATGAGGTGCCACCCGTCCTACCCAGTTATGTTGATGATGGAGGTAATAGGATGGTCTCGACACAAGTCAAGGTTGATCTAGCATCACAAATTCCAACTCAGGAACTAAAGCAAGAAACAACTGTAGAAAATGTGACCTTGGATGGTAAATCGTCAAAGAAAGTGACAGAACACAAGGACCAGGGAGCGACAAGTAAGAGAGCTTCTATAGCTGTACCAGCGAATGGCTTGGATACTGTTTCTGATAGAGACGTGACCGATGAGGTGCATGAGGAACCTAAGAAATCAAGGGAAGAGATCGAGTCAATAAGGATAGCAGAAGAACTGAGAAGGCAGGAGGCTGAGGCTAAGTTGAAAGAGCAACGTCGGTTGGAGGAACTGGCAAAGGCTAATGAGGCACGTGAGAGGAAGAAACGGAAAGCAGAGAAGTTACAAATGAGAGCAGAACTGAAAACGCAGAGGGAAGCAGAACAGAGAGAAAAGGTGAAATTAACTATATTTCCTTTCTGCAGTTTTTTCCATTTTCCATTTTCCATTTTCCATTCCATATAAATTAATATATTATATCATGATACAGCACAGACGCAAATGTCTTCTTGATATCATATCAATGCTATTGACTTAACTCGAAAGTCCTGATCACTTCATCTGTATATGACTTCAAATTGTGCAGGAGAGGGAGAAGAGATTGAGAAAGAAGGAAAGAAAGAAGGCTGCTGCAACAGATGCCAATGATACCAACAACAATTGTGGAACTGCTCCTCCTAGTTCGGAAAGCTCCGTGGAAATTAGGAAGAACACAGAGGTCAAGGACATGCCTGCTGCGACGCCTAAAAAGCCTAAAAAACCTTGGTTCACAAAGCAGAGCAAGGCAAAATCTGTTCCTCCACCTCTTCGCAATCGAAACAAGAAAAAGTTGCAGCAGTGGATGTGGGTGGGCATCACAAGCCTCATTATTTTTGTTCTGTTCTGGCTGGGAAATATAGGTGTATTTTCAAACGTAAATTTTAAGCGGCGAAGCCCCGTCATCTAATTTGCTTTTGCCCGTTTGTTTAGCTTGAGAGCAGACTCAGAGATGAGAGATATACACAGGCTATACTTGCATATTCAGATTATGTTCTTTGATTAGACCATAGTTATAGGTTTATTAAATTAACTTTGGGTTTTTAGTTCATATAGAGGGATTGATACTTGATAGAGAAGGTTTTTTTTTTTTACTCAATTTGTATGATTTAGAGGACCACAACATTTAAACAGCGGTGTTGCTTGGAAGCTGCCATTGAATTTATAATATGATTGGTTGACGATGGTCCGTTGGCTCCTCTATTTCATTTCATTCTTATAAATTTGAAGTGGCATTTAGCGTGAGAGATAAATATAGGATAGGATCCATGTCGTGTGAGAACATGTAAGATTGATATAAGGGGACCAGTGAAGGGGATCGTTGGCTTGTTGATTGTGATGTTCCTATCCTGGTTCGAGTTGTAGCCTTCTCGTGCTCAGAGGGCAGAGGCTGGAGCTGGAGCTGGAGCTGGACCAAGCAAGGTTAATAATATTGGAAAAATTCTCATAAAATCTCACCCTCATGTTTGTTTTATCTTCACATGTTCGCATGGAGTCAGTCCATCATGATGAAGCCAGAGCGTCGGTTGTGTTTTGGACTGGAGTCCTACAATTTCCAGACCTCACACAGAATCTTATTATATCCACATTCCATAACATTTTCCCAAACTTTAAGGAAAATAATATAATTATTTAATCTGATAATATCAAAATTTTGATTTGATTACCAAATCAAATCTTGTTTTCAGTTTGAATGCCATTATCTGCCTGCCAACTATATTTTGTTTTCGTTATGTTGGCAAACTAATATATAATCTGGAAATTGGTTTTATTACTTTATTATTCAATTAAACAAATATTTAAATTCAAAAGTAATTAATTAATCACACTAATTGTTAAGTACAACATATAATCAAATAATTTAGTTATTACTGGTCGAGTGGTTAATTAGTTTAATTTTATTGGCCTTACACTTACATTTGTGAGATTTGAAGGTCAAGTTCTAACGAATTTTAAATGTACATGTGTGCATAAATAAAAAATAAGAATAATTGCAAAAACTACCCCTTAGGTCTGGTGTATTAACAAAAACTTCCCATGTGGTTTGCGAAATTATAATTAAATCCCTTAAGGTTTGTTGCCATTCAATAACTAGGTCCTACCATCAGTCAAACTAACGGAATTTGCCAACTTCATTGTTGAATTTTTATAAAATTTCAATTTTACCTTTTAATTGACTACTCCAGCCTGTTGACTTTTTTCCATGACCAAAATGCCCTTGTACTATTTTGGCATGTGTCATGCATGTATGGGTGTAGTTGTAACATAATAAGCATAACAGGGGGGTTAAAGTAACAAACTAAAATAATGCTTAATGTTGCCTTCAGAAATATAAATTAGTAATTAATTAATGTAGTTAACAAAATTAATGAATTAATTAGTTAAAGTAATAATCATAATTTTTAAAAATATAAATTAATTCAAATTTTTTTTTATTTTTTACTATCTATAATTTTTGAGTATAAAAGATAACATTAAACACCTTTAGGAAATTTAAACATTTCATATAGCCTCCTGTATAATTAGTTATCTAACATATAAAACATATAATACTTTAAGAATTTGCAAGCACATCCCCTAAAGAACAAAATAAACATTCCAAATGCATAAAGCAATGTACCAAAATTAAATCAAAGTTACACCAAATTGGTATTTACAACTAAATGTACAAAGTAATGCACCAATATTACACCAAACAAGTACAATGTTTAGTTTTTCAAATTACATAACATATGTTACAAACAACCAACTTAATTATTTTCAATCTACACAAAAAATAATGGTATGTTAGGTAGCTCAAATCTCATAACAAAGAACAATATTTAGTTTTTAGTGGCCCTTCCATAACACCTCCACTAGTAACCTTAACATCTGTAGCACCTCCATCACAACCTCCAATTTCATTGAACCCTCCAACTCCGCCCACTTGCACTACCAACAATGGACTCCACAAATTCATTAGCTGTTGCATAAGATCCATCACGAAAGCCAAGTCATCAGCAAATTAACCCTATCTCTTTTTTCAAAAGTAGCAGCAGTAGCGAAAGCTCTAGCTTCAACATTTTCAATAACTGAAGCTTGTGAACATAGAATTGTAGAAGTTGACTCACCTCCCATCTTTTTATTCTTCCTTATATTGAACATTTCAGCTGGCGAGATATCCTCCTAAAATACAAAATACAAAATAAATTAAAGAGCTTGTAATTACAAAATTTCTAACAAATGAATTACAAAAAAGGAAATTGTAATTTTATTTACATGATTTCCAATTCTTTTTCCTCTTTTTCTAATTTTCTGTGTAGGTCCTTCTAGTCTTCACATGTGCTCTTTGATATGTCCTCTTAGTATGGCCAATTACATGACACTAATTACATTTTAATGTATTAGACCTCTTGCTCTCAGTCACATTTGATAACTTTCCAATATCTCTTCTTCTCTTGTTTTCTTGGTCTACTAGGCAATCTTTTCAGTGGAGGAGGGAGAATACTTTGTTACACAAAGCATAGGTTTAACTAACAACAAACTTTAAGATATTACAATTAGCCTCTTGTGAACTAAAATCTATTACAAAAAGAACTTTAAACATTTTCAGACATTATACAAAACTCAAATTCAACTGACATCAAACTTCAAAACACTACAATTAGTCCCATGTGTACTAAAAACTGTTACAAAAAGAACCTTAAATGTTTTCATTTGTTATTATACACAACTCTAGTTCAACCAACAATAAGCTTTAAAATACTACAATTAGCCCCATGTGAATTATAAATCATTATAGAAAAAATCCCAAACATTTTCAGATAAAACTGTAATACTAGGGTTTTATAGTCCAGAATTTGTTGATTTTCAGAAATATAGCAAACTCAATCAAAATAACCTCCCACATTCATCAAATCATAATACAAAAATCATATTTCAAACAAAACCTTAAGATAATACATCCTTACAAAATGCTAGACATATAAATAACAACAATAACGCAAAAAGAAATGATTTTTACACATTATATGAAGATTTTAAATAATATAAACAAAATATGAGTTAATAATTGGATGGGATAATACCTTTACTACACATATCACTCAAACTTTAAGAAAATATTGATAAAAAATCCCCAACAATTTGCGATTGGCCTTCCTTGCGGTACCAACAAACAAAGTTTTTGGTGGGCAATCGACGTCCTTCACTTCTCATCCAATGGGCTGGAGGGTAGCTGTAGAGAGAGAGAGAGAGAGAGAGAGAGAGAGAGAGAGAGAGAGAGAGAGAGAGAGAGAGAGAGAGAGAGAGAGAGAGAGAACCAAACGGGTTTGGCATTTGTCAGTGCGAACAACTAACATTTCTTTTCTTTTCTTTTCTTTTTTTTATCTACTCAGCGGGTATTGATGTCTCTTTACATTTTAGATATTTTTAGTCTTTTTTTTTTGAAAACTAAAGGGTATAATAGTCTTTTGACAATTTCCGTCATGATTTTTGGACAATAGATTTTTTAAGGGGTTTTTTGTAATTTTGAAAACCATAGGAGAAGGTTTTGTTATTATCCCAAACTTTTGAGGTAATTTTTGTAATTATCCCTAAAAAATAATTTAATTATCAGCCGTTACATTGGAAAAGGAAATATTTTCTTTTCATTGTCATCGTTGCCTTTTGTTTTATTAATTACTTCTCCCCCTCTCTCTATCTCTTCCTCTCTGTCTCTCTCGTGTGCTTCTATTTAGTAGTGTGTCGTCTCCACCTCCTTCTCTCTGGGTTTCCAACTTCTTTCTATCGCCGGTCCACCGTAGGGTTCCTACTGAATTGTCTGCAGTCGGTGCCCATGCGAACATATACATATCAAGAACAGTAAGACTACCACTGTTCTGGTCCAATTCAGCCGGTATACTTCAGCCAAGGGCGTATAACTTGGAACTAACGGAGGCTGGTGATTCTGCTCCGGCGATTCATTGCGGGAGACCCCTGCGCCAATGACGATGAATAGAGCATCAAATATTGCCAGATAAGAGATAACTATGGCAATGATATGTGAGTTGATTTGCAGGTACGGTCTCTTTCTTTTCAACTATCATCCATCACCATTGTACCTATCGTCTGCATCAACATTTATATAAGGCTCTGAATTTGTAAATAATTTTGCTAAATTTTCAACTATACTGAAGATTAATTTATTCGCGGGTACCGCGGCCAGACTTGTTATTGAATGTAAATCACATTCAGGCACCCACAACTTTGACTGCATATTACCATTCCTTTTTGACCGTACGTACAGAGAGTAATTAATTGTTGCTTCACTTGATACTATATTTTTCTCTGTCCTAAAAGGAGAAGAATGTCTCAAGCCCATATGTGATGTTTATTTAATTGGACATGCAACTGAAGAATTATTGAAGCATGTGTGTGTTTTCAATTGTAATACTAAAATTCTTACTAATTTCTATGATAGGATGGGATAGGAAAGAGAGTAGGCCATTCATCAACAGTTTCCACAAAAACAAGTAATGAGCCAAACTGGATTAATTTCTCAACTATAGCCATACTAGTGTTTGGTAGATCTCTCGGAAATACTTGTTGCCATTCCGTTCAATCCTTCATCATGTTTCTTTGCCTTGCATGCGTAAAATTGGAAAATTACGACATTTAGCAATCAGATTTTCTACTTGTGAGTATCATCAATGATTATTCCAATAATATGCAAAATCCTAGATTACTCTCGTCGAGTTTGTTTGAGATATTTTTATTCACGAAGTGGATTGTTGAACGAAATGGCCAAAGAATTATGCAGCCATAAAAGGGGAGGAAGTCCTGTTGCGCAAGCTTTGGTTTACATGCGTATCTTAAATTTGATATTTTGCAGTGTGGTGTAGTTTTTCCTGTGAGCGTGGACACTGTAAATGCAAAAGTTCAGTCATTTTCTGGTTTCCTTTTTCAACTTAAGACCATAGAAAAAAGAAAAAGATTAGCCACCAACAAGAAAAAATAGAAACAGAAAGTAGTACTAATGTTTGCTCAATTCCCGGGCTGTACTACACTTTTCTAACATAGACATTGCTATATTCATGTTTATTTCATACATGATGTTATGTTAAATTGTTAATTTAAACCTACCACTTCAATCTAGTATTTAAAGAATGAAGACAAACAGATAGTTAATGTAAACAAATTAACAAAAGCTAATAAACTAGAAAATGATTTGAAACTCTAAAATCACCCAGATCTCTCTATTTGTGTTGATACAGTTCAACAAATTTTATAAGTAACTTTATGTTGCTCTTGGTGAGAAATTTAAGTAAAAACTATGTATAGTGGAACATGAAGATCCAATACTTTATAAACCATTCCTATTTCATTCCAGAAAATATAGCTCAAATTAGAGATCTGGTGAAAACTTTAGAGGAAAAGCAAACTGGGTATGAGTAACATGTATCAACCCTTTTGGGCATACCTTTATTTCTGTCATTATTTGTACGTGCAACAGGCAGGCACAGCTGAAACAAAGAATTCTTATTCGTGTCTTTCTGTGCATGAACTTGAAGGTTTAAAGAGCAAAAAACTTTGCAGTTGTATTTTATTATCAGATTTTTTTCATTCATCGATAATAGAAAGAGAAGTTTGGTTTAAATATTCCTTTTAGATATGGAAAGGCTAATACTTTTCTCATTTAAAGCAGAATAAGTGAACTTCCAATACTGAAACAGAGTTTTAGAATAGTACTTTCTTATTTTTAGCTGCTTGATAACCATGTCTTGGCCCCAATTGATCAAGCAATGGTGAAAATCAAACCAAAAAGAAATAAGAAAGAAGAATGAAAAAGTGTAAAGAGTAGCAGATGAAAAACATAAGCAAAAGGGTATTCTTGTCAAAGATTAGGAAGATAAAAAAAATTCTTAAAAAGGAGGGAAATGAAAGTGCCAAATTTGAGTTCATATACAAGGGAGGCATAAACAGAAAGGTGGCTCTTCCCTTACCTGTTGTTCCATCTTGCCACCCCTTTCATTCTCCCTATCTCTTCTTTTCTCTCATTACACCTTTCTCCTCCTATGTTGTTGGTGTTTGTGGATGTTTCGGGAGAGCATACAAGAATTGTTATACAGTTAAATAATATGTGATTTATATCAAATTGAGTCAAAATTCACTCCCAATTTGATGATCCTGATGCATTGTTCCTAATCTGCAGACTCAGTATCTAGATTCCTTGTCCTTGGAACATATGTTTTCTTATACATCCTTTGGTTCACATTTTCTTCATTCATTAACGCATGCAATTCTGAGTTTATTAAGTCATATATATATATATATATCACTATTTTGTTTTCCTTATTTTATTTCTTGTTCAGCTAACTGGAATCATTATTACACTTTGCATGTTCCTGTGTGTGTGTGGTATCTGTGTGATAATGTATTGTCTTGTTATATGATTTTGATATGCCATTGTGAATACAAAAACTGATGGCTGAAGTTGAAGTTTCTAAGGTGTCTGAGGTGGTTGCAATTGAGGAGTAATTTGAGTTGAGCATGAGCTCTTGCTAGGATCTTACCATATCTAATTGCAAAGGAAATAGCCACAATAAAGCTAATGATTTTGATGATTCCTATGCTTTTATGTTTGGAGATGATATACTCAATGATTATGCTATTGATAATGCATATGTGCTTGCAGGGGGTTTGAGTGTTTCACTAGGATCAACTATGCCGGTTGAGGAACAAGGGGCAGAATTTGATGCTCAAAATGAGAAATTAGATGTTGTAAGTGTGAATGTTAGCAAGCTACACAATGAGGAGAAAATTAGGAATATGGACGGGGCTGATGAGAATCCTCTCTTGGAAAATGATAGTACCTTGAAGTAAGTTGGTTCCCTTGAGGATGAATGTGGATTCTAAGTTTGCGAGCATAATGGGGAAACTGAAATTTGGGTAGAAGTTACCAATAATCTACATATACCTTTCGATGTTAAAGTGGAACCTGAAGTTCCTAATTCTTTTGCCATAATCAGTGGATAAATGATTAGTGATGTGACTATCACATGTATAATAGAGATTTTTAGTAGCTTTGGTGTTAAGAATGGTGCTGCATCCCACATTGTGTTGGAGATAGAAGATGTTGAAGACATGTGAGATTAGTTGAATGGTCCTTCAAGAAGTGGTAATGAGAAATTGTACTTGCAAGAAAATGAGGAATTTGGAAATTTTCATTGCAAGGACACATCTATGGTTTTAGTAGAGGGTTCTAGTGCTAGTGCTGATGTGATTGACAGAGAGGAAGCGAGTACTGAGGCTGTCACAAAACCATTCAACTTTTTGATTAGAGTTCCAAGATTAGGTTATGAAAGTCTTAGAGAGCATATCATGTTTGCAAAGATACATATTGATGAAAAGATGAAACTCACGGCTGCTGTTCAAGTCTAAATCTAGGAGAAAAGAGTTAGATGTTGTTTTGTTAATTTTTTTCTTCATTATTTGATTTTTAAGGTGAAAAACAAAAATGTTATGGGATTCTTTGATTAGCAAGCCAACAGTCAGACTCATGGTGTTAATTATGAATATGCGGTTGAAGGTAGAAGTGCAAAAAAGATGGTGAAGTCAAAGCACATGGAAATAGATAATCTTCTGTCTGTGATCAGTAAAGCCAAGAATGCATTATCTATTGATGACATCAATAGCTGGATAAGCATTCTCTTGCCCTTATTTTATCTTTATGCACTTCAATTGCATGCAAGAGCATGTGGCCTTCTATTCATAAAAAATAATCTTTATATAGTACAAAATGTTTGTTTTCTTAAATAATGAAATTGTGACTCTTGGCAGATATATACTATTGAACATATGATACAACATGAGACTTTTCCCTTGAAGGAAGAAAAGCAGCTCATTCGTGAAATCAGGCAATTGAAGCAACTTCGTGAACATTTATCTTGTAACCTTGGCAGTGAAAATGAAGTTAAGTAGGCTCTTAAACCGAGAGAGGAGGTTGAAGAGCATTTAAAGGTATGCATACCTTATTTCTTTCTGTAGCCTTTTAGGTTTTGTGTATAGTCAGTAAAGTGTAAAGTTTGCTCACAAGGAAAGCCATACTGGGTTTGAGTTTTTATTTGGTCTTGGTATGTGTAGGTTTTGAGGAAGGAACTTGATATCCTCAAGGATAGTGTCCAAAAAACTGTAGCAGCAGCTATGGAAGCAGAGAAGAAATATGCTGATGGAAATAAAAAGATAAAGGAACTTCAAGCACAGTTCAAAGTTGCTGCTGATGTTTGCCAAGTGGCATATGTTTGGTGTCAGAGTCTCCGGAAATAACTTTCAAAGAAGGTAATGCGTCTTTTGTCAAATCCTTGATTACTTATTTGGTGTTAGAAAGGTGCATGGACATTTTTTATCTTGAGCTTGATAATTCCTTCAACTTCCTTTAAATAAGCTGAAACAGCCTTGTGTACTTACATTATTTTGAACAAAATGATCTAAATGCTTATTATTGAAGAAGATTAAATTATGTGGAAATTTTTGTCTCAAAAATTTGTTTTGGTTGGCAAAAAAGTTGAAAATTCATAATTAGAACAACGTGTAACCGATAAAGTGAGCTCTACAAATTGGCTTGGGATGTAGTTGCTAGCTTGAATTTCATCTATGGCAATCAGATGTTTTATCATATATCACTAGTTATGCAGAAAATTGCTCTCATTAACTTGTTTTAGCACATTTTTGCAGCCTCCAACGGTGATAATTGATATTAGGGCATAACAACTGATGTAATGCGTTTGCCATTTAACTTGGTTTCTATAACTATTTCCATTCTGTGAAATTTATTATGTTTGTTTGTGGGATTTAGTTTCAAAGAGCCCAAGATTGAAAGAAGCCTTGCATTCATTAATTCTCTGAGTTGGAGTTAGTTATAATATTGTGTTTACAAGTTTTACTCCAAACATATGTCTTGAGCATAATGATGATTGATTCTAACTACATGATTAGACATATTACACTTTTATGGTGCTTTTACAAATTGGGAGCTATGTAAGAAACAATGTAACAAATAGAACCTCCCATATTAGAAATTGTATTTTAAAAAACAGTAGTAAAGCAGTCAAGTTTAATCAAATATTTGAAATTACAGAATGAACAGTTTTTCAAGTACAAGGATGATGCAACTATTGCCACTAATTATGTATTTAGCAAGGATAGAGAGGCACTTAACCAGTTGTGTATGACTCAGGCAAGTTTTATAGTTGCTCTTCTTCTCTTTAATGTGTAAAGTCATCCTCTTAACTTTATGATTGAGTCTAAATTCTTAGGTTGAAAAATTTATGGAACTCTGGAACAAAAATCATAAGTTCCACACAGAGTATGTCAAGTTTAATGCAAGGAGTACTATATGGAGTTTGGAAACTTTGGACAGTCGTACACTTGGCCTTGATGAGGAGCCACCTATCCTACTTAGTTATGTTCATGAAAGAGTTGATAGGGTTTTCTCAAAACTAGAAAAGGTTGATTCCTTGTCTCATACTCCAACTTTGGAGCTAAAACAAGAAACAACTGTAAAAAATTTGACCCTAGATGACGAACTGACGAAGAAAATGACATAACACAAGAATCAAAAGGTGAAAAATAAAGGATCTACTCATGAAACTGTACTAGAGAATGACTTCATTATGGTTTCTGGCAGAGATATCACTGATGAGGTGCAGAAGGAGCTAAAAAAAAAAGAGGAGGTTAAGTTGATATGGAATGCAGAAGAAATGAGAAGGGAGGAGGCTCAGGCCAAGTTGAAAGAGTAACGCTGGTTGGAGGAGCAAGCTAAGGCTAATGAGGCACATGAGAGGAAGAAATGGAAAGCAGAGAAGTTATAGATAAGAGCAAAATTGAAAGCACAGAAGGAAGTAGAACAAAAGAAAAAGGTGAAATTGCATTTACTCTCTGCAGTTACCTTTTTCATTCCATTGGCATATTTGTAATAGCAAATTGGTGCTATTGGCTTAATCCAATAATCCTGATTGCTTGATCCATTTATAAATGTTAAATTTAAATTATGCAGGAGAGGGAGAAGAGATTGAGAAAGAAGCAGAGAAAGAAGGCTGCTACAACAAATGCCAATGATATCAACAACAATTGTAGAACTGCTCCAAACTCTGAAATCATTGAAGAATTTAGCAAGGATGTTGAAGACAAGGCCTTGTCTTCTGTGAAACCTCAAAAACTTTGGCTTTTCATAAAGAAAAGCACGACAAAAATCGACCCTCCAGCTCTTTGCAATAAAAACAAGAAAACCTATTAGCATTGGATCTGGGGAGGTTTAATGAGCCTCATTATCTTTATTCTATTCTGTCTTGGAAATATAGGTGCAGTTTCACACATTAACGTTAACTGGCGAAGTCGTATCTAAATAATTTGCTTTTGCCTATTAGCTTGGAATTCAATGGCTTATTTGAAAGATGACGATATTGTAGGCTATTCTTTAGTTCTATTGTCATGTTTTTTTCAGTTCTTGTCTTTGATTACTGTTTGTTGTTCTCTTTGGGTTCATTCCTCCCCCCTCTCTCCTCCTTTCCCTTTTCTATTTTTCATTTTTTATTATTTCTGAGTGATGTGGGATAGCCCAACAGGCTCACAATAGGCCCACTTAACATGCATGACCCAATATCACTTCTAGGTCCAATTGGGCTGGGCCTCTTGTAACAACCATCTGACCTAGCATACTGTTCCTGATCATGTTCGACGAGAGGCTTCATACTATATTGCCTATTCAACCATCTCTCTAGTCGATCGCCACGTCTATTGGATTATAATCAACCAGGACGCTTACGCCGGTGCTAACTCATACCTTCGCCGTATTTAATGTTCTAATAAATAGCATGCCTCAGCATTAATGGCACGTGACAGTCGATACAATCTCTACCACCAACTCTGCCACAAACCCTGTCACTATTTTTAATAGGGAGGTGCCTACCCAAAATACTATTTATCCTAAAAAATAGGAGATGATGCCACCTGAAATAGTACTGGGATCTGGAATGACTATTAACCCCCTGGCAAGTACTAGAGCCCTCTATACCTGATAGGGGGACCTTTGACATATTACATATCAGGAGAATGTTATAAATACCTCATAGTCAATCACGCTTCAAGTAATGCCAAATGTACCATGAGCTTTTAATATTTTGCTTGATTATCTCCTTTTGACCAGAACTAACTTGAGCATCGGAGTACCTTTGCCAAAGGCACCTAAGCTAGTTTAACGTGTGTTGTTGTTGCAGATCTTAGACCTTGAGGGATATAGCAATTGAATTATTTGACCTCTCTAGTCGAGTTAGCCTAAACACCATCCATTTTACTATAAACAACTTTCAATCTCATCATTTTGGCGCCATCTGTGGAGCACTTGAGATTGCAATGAAAAAAAAATGATGAACACATGTAGAGCCACATAGAAAGGAATGAGAGTAGGAGGTCTACATCTCCACCTCCCCCTTCGCCGCAGCAAGGTGCACTGGCTCTAGACCCTAGTGCCCCCTAGTGGCAAGTTGTGATATTAACTATGTCCCAATTAATGCAGTTGATAAATGAGCAAATCTTTGCTCAAATCTTAGCCCAACTGTCTGCCATACTAAATAAGCACACCACTGTGCCAGCCCTGGCTAGCAGTGCCACCCTGCAACTGCCTCCGCCAGAAGACAGATCCCCTAAGGACAGCTATGTTTGCTAGGAGTCTGGGCGGCCACCAACCTAATGTGAAGCCAGGCCCCAACACCCTCAAGAGGAAATGAGGTGATCGGACTTGAGAGAGGAGATCGCCGACTTCATTGATCATGTTTGACCTAATCAAGCCCCGCAGCGATAAGATCATTTAAAGCGTGACTACTGCAAGGATATGGAAGAATCTGTAGACCTCGTGGCTTGACCTATTCAAGCCCACAGTGTGATAGGGCTGAGCGTGTGAGACCTTATCTCGATTGAAATGCCACTCAAGCTGATTGGGAGGAATGGAAAGAAGTTTCCCATTAAGTCCAATAACTGAATAGGTGCCTTGATGGGATCTCGAGGAGAAACAATGACAAGGTGTCCAATCCAGAGGGCCCCCAGAGGTCTCGTTGGGAGAGAGGCTTTCTTTTCATCCAAGATATTATCAACGAGCGTATTACTGTCGATGCTAAGGTCTCGATCGAACTGCCGAGATATGATGGCTCAACGGATCCCAATAAGCACTTGATGTAGTTGTATGGGCATAATGAATACATCCATATCAAGATGCTAGTGACCACGTTTCAAGACATTGCGCTCAACTGATTTATGAAGCTCGAGCCCTCATTGATATATTCTTACGATCGGCTTTGCGATAAATTTTTTGCACCAATTCGCTAATGGGAGAAAGGTGAAACTCCTTCACACCAATCTCTATACCGTTAAGCAGAGCGAGAGGAAATCCCTCCGTGACTTCTTTATGAGGTTCAACATAGAGGTTCTCAAGATAGACAACTCCAAAATCGAGTTCCTGATTGATGTACTGTTCTTGGGACTTAGACATAAGGAATATGCCAATGCATTGGTATGGGAATGCCTCAAGTTGATGGAAGAACTACTCAACCCGACTGAGAGATACATGACCTAGGAAGAGATGAACAAGCTCAAGTTCGAATCCTTTGAGGTTGACAAGAAGAAGAAAGAAATAGACGGCCGAAAGCATAGAGAAAGAGGTTGATCTCCAATAAAATGTTTCCATGACTACACATCTCTGAACATTTTGAGGAGAGAGGTTTTGTATACTATTCAACATGATAATCTCTTCAAAAAATAGAGCAAATTTACGGAGACTGAGGCAATAAAAAAATTCAAGAGATATTACCACTTCCACAAACAGAAGAGGCATGGCGCTGATGAATGTTTCAACCTCGAGGATGACATTGAGAGGCTAATTAGGTAGGACCATCTCAAGAAATATATAGCCATGGACATGCAAGTCAAAGGGTGTAAAATTGACCGGACTCCTCGTAGAGAAAGGTTGGTTAGCCCTAGAAGAGAGGACAAAGAAAAGAAACCCGCTAATAAGGATCACCCACCCATTTAAGGAGTGATTAACATGATCGCGGGAGGTCTTACTAGAAGGGACTCAAAGTCTGCCTGAAGGCAAACCTAGAGGAGGCTGGAGTAGACTAAAGCCTCACAAGTCGAAACAACATCCACTTATCAATGAGCGCAAAGCCTATCTCATTTACTGACAGCGACTTGGCTCACCTTGAGGGTAAAAATATTGACCATAAAGCAGATTGTCATATGGTAGTCTCTGTTGAGATTGCCAACTTTGAAGTATGAAAGGTCTTGGTCAATAATGGCAGCTCAGCTAACATCATTTTTCTCTCCACCTTGAAAAGAATGAACATGGGCCAACTGAAATTTGAACATGTGCGAACCCCTGTGGATAGATTTGGGGGATCAAAAATCATCCTGGAAGGATCCATCAACCTGTCGACATCATTTGGGGAGGTTTCTCAAAGAAGAACTTTAATGGTGAACTATCTGGTGATTGATGCCCCATTTGCTTACAATGTTATAATTGATCGACCAGCCCTCAATAATTTTCGTGCCATTATGTCGACCTACCACATGAAGATCAAACTTCGACTCTAGCGGGCACAGGGGAGCTGTTGTGCAATATAAAGGACGCTTGGAGGTGTTACAATATCTTGGTCAAGTCCAGTGAGTAAAATACTCAACCATAGTTGAAAACTTTGGGGGATGCCTCTATAGCGAAACCCGAGGAGACCCAAGGCAATAAGAAGAGAAAGTTGGAAGATACCAGGGTAGAGCCCATTGGAAAATTTAAAACCATCAAACTTGAACAAGGAAACCCCAACAGGACAATCCACATCAGGACAGACATGGGCCCCCATCTAAAATGTCTTACGATTGACTTCCTGAAGAGGAATATTAATGTCTTTGCATGAAAAGCATCTGACCTCTAGGGAATTGATCCCAATGTGATTACGCACTACCTTAATGTTGACCACTCATACAAACTGGTCAGATAAAAGATGAGGACATTCAATGCCAAAAGGACCAAGATCATCGAAGATGAGGTCAAAAAACTCATAAATGCAGGTTATATTATAGAAATTCAATATCCTTCTTGACTTTGTAATGTTATACTCGTCCCAAAGAATAAGGAATAATGGCGAATGTGTAACAATTTTACAAATTTAAATAAAAGAATGCCCTAAAGATCCTTACCCCTTGCCTCAAATAGATTTGTTAGTTGATTCAACTACTAGTTGTTAGTTGTTGAGTATGATGGATACGTTTCAAGGTTACCATCAAATTTTCATGGCTCATAAGGATAGGAATAAAACTTCCTTTGTTGTTCCTAATGGGGTATATCACTTTTTGATCATGCCTTTTGGATTGAAAAATGCTGGAGCAACTTACCAAAGGTTGGTCAGCTTTATGTTCAAAAATGAAATTGGAAAGTCAATGGAGGTGTATGTCGATTATATGATTGTAAAGACAAAAAAGGCTCAAGACCATTTGCTCAACCTTGATTATACTTTTGCAATTTTGAAAGCATTTGGTTTAAAGCTAAGTCCAAACAAGTGTACGTTCGGGGTCCGTGGAGGTACATTTTTGGGCTATATGGTTAGTTAATGAGCCATTCAGGCAAACTTGTAGAAAATTCAGGCCGTTCTCGACATCACTCCTTCGCGAATAGTTAGAGATGTTCAGAGACTGGTCGGAAGGATTATTGCCTTAGGCTAATTCATTGCAATATTAGTAGACAAGAGTTTACCTTTCTTCAAAATTCTCAAAAATGCTAAGAAATTAGGTTTCCAGTAGAGTGAACAATGTGATCGGGCATTGGTCAAGTTGAAGCAATACTTGTCCTCATCTCTCATGCTTGCAAAATTAGAATTGGGAGAAGTACTTCAGATATATTTAGCGGTCTCCAAAGCCTCGATCAATTCAGTCTTGGTCTCGACCAGAGATGGCAACCATCAATCAGTTAATTATTACAGCAAGTCATTCCAAGGACCAGAGCATAATTACTTAGAGATCGAGAAATTTGCCTTGGTACTAGTTATCGTGGCTTGGAAGCTGTGCCCATACTTCTAGTCTCATGCCATTATAGTGCTAACCAACCAATTGCTAAAATAAGTATTGTCGAAGCCTGACATATTTGGATGACTGACCAAATAAGCCATCGAGCTGGGAGAGTTTGACATTACCTTTTAGTCGAGAATTGCCATCAAAGCATAAGTTCTAGCCGACTTCATCACTGAGCAAGTTGGTTTGCTCGAGAAGAATTGCGAAGCCCCTCTTATTTAGACTTTGTACGTCAATAGATCATTGACCACATTTGGAGAAGTAGGAGTTCCTTTCCATTCCCCAACCGTAGAGAAATACGATTTTATAATAAAATTAGACTATGCAGTTACAAATAATGAGGCAGAATATGAGGCTCTTCTCGCTAGAATGAGAATAGTGCTTGACTAGGGTGTCGAGCACCTGGTTGCCATTATAGACTCTTAGTTGGTGGCCGAGTTGGTGGACAAAAATTTTGAAGCTAAGGACTCAACGATGAGCTGATAGTTGGCCAAGGTGAGAAAGTTGCAACAATCATTCAAAAGGTTCACCCTCAGTCAGGTGCCTTGATTTAAGAACGAGCGGGTGGATGCCATGTCAAAATTTTCAAGTTTAACTAGGGGTACGAGAGATAAAAAGATCACATTTTTGGTTGCCTATAGGCCATCAATTGAACCCTTCGAGAAAAATTTAATAGCAAGCATTAAGGAGACCATACCTTCTTGGCAGGACCCAATCAAACTTTACCTAAGCCAGGGCACAATCCTTGAAGACAGGAATGAGGCTCGATGCCTTCGAGGTCAAGTTGCCAAGTTTACTCTCGATGAGCATGGTCAGTTGTATAAGAGGTCAATTTCTGGACCCCTCCTAAGGTGCTTGGATCCTGACCAAGCTCTCAAGGTATTACATGACATTCATGCAGGTATGTGTAGCAACCAATCTGGAGGAAGATCCCTGGCCCACAAAATAATCAAATATGGATAATTTTGGCCAATATTATTGAAGGACTTGATGGCTTTTGATCGAAAATATACATCATGCTAAGTCTATTCAAACTTACCGCACTAACCCGCAACATCGATGATCAATGTTCAAATTTCTTGGCCATTCGACCAATGGGGAATCGATATTTTGGGCTCATTGTCAAGGTCGACCAAACAGCGAAAATCCATAATCGTCACGGTCGAGTACTTTACCAAATGGGTTGAGGTTGAGGCTGTTCTTAAGATAACATATGCAGCTATTAAGAGTTTCATATGCAAGAACATCATATGTTGTTTTGGTCTGCCTAAGGTCCTTATTTTAGATAATGGCACTTAGTTCTAGAGCAAGAGTACTAGAGGTTGGTATGAAGCCTTGGGGATTGCTCGGCACTTTACCTCAATAGGTAATCCCCAATCGAACGGCTAGACAGAGGTAACAAATAGAATGATTCTCAACCATCTAAAAGCTAGGATATAGGATACTAGCTCAAACTAGGCAGACGACCTCCCTGGAGTGCTATGGGCATATAGAATAACTCCCCGAACAGCTACAGGTCATAGCCCTTACAATTTGGTCTACGGGTCTAAGGTAGTCATCCCCTCTAGACTCATTCAACACACGGCTTGAGTCATTTACTTCCATCCACTCAGAAACACATCAGAGAGAAAGCTCGACCTTGAGACTATCGATGAGTGTAGGTAAGAAGCTTATAACACAATGCAGCGATACAGATCGAACATGACCGAAAGCTATCACAAAGGAGTCAAGTTGAGCTATTTTAAGGCTGGAGACCTCGTTCTCAAGAAGGTAAAAGTCTCCAAGAATGAGGGCAAGCTCAATCCAAAATGAGAAGAATCGTAACTGTTGTAAAAGTGTTGAAGCATAATGCCTACAAACTTGCTAATATGTAAGGGGAGGAGCTCCCTCGCCCGTGGAATGCAATCAATTTGAGAAAATTCTATATTTGAATTTATATTATAATTGTCCTTGTATTCTCCAACTTGAATAAAGTTCTAGCAATATAGCTACCATTTGCTTGCATTGTGATAATCGTATCTAGCAAACGTCAAGATTAAAGTTGACCCCACAGTTGATGAATAAGCAGCCTTTCGTTGCTACTCAAGATCAGAGTCGATCCTACAGTTGTCGAATAAGCAGCTCCATACTGCCACAAAGTTCCTGATCAACCCCAAAGTCGACGAATAGACAGCACTTTGCTGCCACTCAAAAATAAAGTCAATCCCGTAGTCGATGAATAAGTAACTTCATGTTGCTACCAAGTTCCTAGTTGACTCCGTAGTCAATAGGAAATGGCTATATGCTTTCCAATCAAGTTTTGAGTCGACCCCACAATTGATGTAAGTATAGCTTCATGCTGCTCGACCAAGTAGTCAGCAAATAAATCGACTAAACATCTATAAGAATCGACCACATAGTTGTGAAAAATAAATTACTAAACGCGCTTTGGTAAAACTAGGTGTCAGTTAACATTAAGCAAGATCCACAACATTGTTGTTGGATTTTCTTGATAACGATTGCAATAATCAACTGTTTTATTAGTCACTCTCCATACTATTGCGATAATAAAGTTGCACTAGGCAAGTTTAAGAAATATCTCATTTAACAAAAATAATAGGAAAAACATCCTTCATTCATTAAAAAGTTTGATTACAAGTTTACTACAAATAAAAAAAAAAAGACAGTAAAACCAAAGTAGCAATAAGCTTTAAGGTCAACATTGGCTAAACCCCGTCGGGTCATCCTCTTGCTAGTTTAAGTCGGGCTCAGACAATGCGCATGCAAGCGGTGAAATAGTTTGGGTGGTTGAGAAGGCCGTGCAACGTTGCTCATAAAGTTGGTTGAACGCAGCACGTGTTGTACCATATCGACTTATTCCTCCTTAAGCTGGATAACGAGGTCTTTGGCAAACACGAACTCATCAACCACTTGCTCCAACCTCGCGTTAACCTTAGCTTTTTTTTTGAGCTTCAATCAGAAGCTTATCGGGTGCATGGGTCGCAGTATCCTTCTCCTTAGCCTGATCGACCTCACCCTCCTCAAGGTTAGGATAAGGTTGTATATTATCATTTAGTACAGGGCTTATCTTGCTCTTGTCGTCTGGTCGAAAAGTGTAATCGAGGCACTTAAGCTACTCCATGGCCTTATGGAATACCTTGCGACTATTGTTAAGCGACATAATCACGCTCGCATCCTAAAAGGCCAGGCTTAAGATGAATTACTTTACTGCCTCTCACCTCATTGTAGAGTAATGTCGATTGAAGGCCTCCCGCACCTCCTTGATTGCCTCTGTGCGACCTGCCACCCAACCAGAGGAGAAGCTCACCTGAAAATCCAAGTAAACCTTTTTGATGACTGAGTCCATTCGACTCTACTCCTTAACTACCTGAACCAACTACTGATCTTTCGAGTTTAGCTGTTCCTTGAGCTCAACTACTTGTTTGGTTAGCTGCTCGACTTGCAACTGGGAAGACTTAAGCTGAACCTTGGGGTTTCCATATCCCTGCCCTCTTATAGCTCATCTCAATCTACCAATGCCAGCTTAGACCGACGAAAGATATTGTAGCCCATTTAGCCCACTTGTAACATAAGATTGTCAAACTATAGTATAACTATAAAAAAGAAATTCAATGAGAAATCATTGATTGCATGCTTACCATATTACAATAGTAGGTCAATGCCCAAAGAACTCCAACCTGACTAAGGCCCATCAGTTTACACTGGTCAGGTAAGAAGAGCCCTGAGATCATTCACTTCAGGGTATTGCTGCCAGTTATTCCCCCTTGAAGGATGGACGTCGAGTCAGTCACTTCATTTGTGGGGTTGGACCTAAAATGGGGCTATAGTAATTGAGAGAGTTGAAAAGGCACCCTATCACCACATTTTTCAAATAGGTTGTAGCTTATCGCTGCCTTTTGTTTTCCCTTGTCCCCTGCTGTCCTCTTTGGTGCCAAGCCTCCATGCTTGGTAATTTGCCTTTTATCGCGACCTATGGGGCTGCTTTGCACGGGTCCTTCTTTTTGAGCGGATTGGGGCTCAGGTGCTTTTTTAATTTATGGAACCGTAAGAGCAGATGTCAATAGTGTTGAGGCAGTCGGCTCTGTAGCATAAGCCTCTTATCGAGCAGCAGCCACTCAACGGTGTTCTTCATTTCTCAAGGCCTTAGCTTGAGCTTTGGCTCAGCTTCTGGCCATTATCTCTTCTTGATCTGCAAGCACAAATAGGCAACAGGCATCAAAATTGAGTAGAAAGAAAAATAGTCACAATTAACACAATCAACGAGAATCTCTACTTAGTCGATCACTCTTGGGCAGGTTGAGCACGGTCGGCGATAAGCCAGCTAACACCAGACACCTTTCTTCGATTAAGACTAAGGCTTTTATATGCACAAATCTGACTAGATCCCTGATAAAGGTGATGGGCAAACTAGGTATCTGATTTCCTGGTATTTTTATAGGCCCCCTTCACCAACCCTTTAGAATGTTAAAATCCCCTGATCCCCAAACATAAAAGAAATATTTTTTCCACTCTTGGCCATACGAGAAAGCAGGGGAGACTAAGAATTTTCGATGAGGTCAAGTTGTTAAGTAATAGAAGCTGAACTCTTCTATGTTGCTTGACTTTCGAGACATTGGTAAATGAAACAAGTTGAAAAAGTAGGCAAAGGAGGCAGACTGGTTGTATAGATGCATCAACACAGCAAAACTATAAAGGGTTGCAAAATAGTTGGGGAGCAGTTGGGTTATACAAACTTCTAGACCTACCAAGAGGTTGACTATTACTTGGGTAAGAGAAACCTAAAATCGCACCTCAAATCTTCCTCGAACACCGTTATGCATCCCCTAGGAGGTTGATGCATTCTACTTTGAGCCCCCAACACCAACAACTCATATTCCTCAAGGATATGGTATATCTCCCTAATTCGCACTAGGTCAGCGGGGGATATTTTGGAAATTATTTTTGTATAGTGGTCTGGTGTAAATAATCAACCCTGGGATGTAGAAAAATTGCTTAGGCCAACTTCGCCCCCAAACATAGCCCTTTCTGTGCTCGAGTTGCTTGAACTTGAGCTATCGCTCGATGAACTATCTGACCACTCTCATGGGTTGTTTTAAACACACTTTCAACCTTAGTTTTTCCCTGAAACGCTATGTCCTCGGACCTAGTGTCCTTACTATCTGAACTGCTAAACATTTTCACAAAAGAAAAGGAAGAAAAGATCAAATGGGTAGAGTAACTTACAGTAGATATCCTACAAACTCTAAGCGTAAGAAAGATGTGGAGAACTTTGAAAGTAGGAACTCAACCAGATATGATTTCAGCAAAAGTGCAAATACATGTGTATACCCCCATATTTATAAGCATTTAGATATGGGAACCAAGTGGCAATAATAATTGCATTCCTATCCCTTCATGTTTCGTATTCAGTGATGTAACAAGCACATAAAATGTGAGAAACTGTCAGGAAACCTAGTTGATAATTCAAAAGTCTTGGTCAAATATTCAAAAACCTCGATTGAGTGTGCAGAACCTCGATCAAATGCGCATAACCACCATAACTGCCTAAAAATCATCATTCAGTTATTTACTCCCAACTCCTACTCATCGACAAGCTCGATTAGGACCGCCAGTGGAGGGGACTCATGATATAGAATAGCCCAATCGGCCTACTTAACTCGCACAACCTAATATCACTTTTGGGGTCAATTGGGCTGGGCTCTCGACAACAGCCACCTAGTTAAACATACTATTCCGGACAACATTTGATGGAAGGCTTCAAACCATTTAGCTTATTCAACCATCTCTCTGGTCGATTGTCACGTTTGTTCATCTATAATTAATTAGCATGCTCATGCCGGTGCTGACTCATACCCTCGCCGCATTTAATATTCTGACAAGCAGTATGCCTTCGCATTAATGATGCGTGACAATCGGTACAATCTCTGCCACCAATCTTATCACCATCTTTGATAGGGAGGCTTCTACCCAGAGTATTGTTCACCCTGAAAAATAAGAGATGATGCTACCTAGAATAGTATTGGGATCTAAAATAACCATTCCCTGGCAAGGACTAGAGCCCTGTACACCTAATAAGGACATCTTTGACATATTACACACTAGGAGAAGGCTATAAATACCTCATAACCAATCACATTCCAGGTAATACCAAATACACCATAAGCTTTTAATATTTTGCTTGATTATCCTCTTTTAACCAGAACTAACTTGAGTGTCAGAGTACCTTTGTTGGGGGCACCTTGGCTAGTTTAATATGTACTGTTGTTGCAGATTTCAAATCTCGAGAGATATAGCAATTGGATCATTTGACCTCCCTGGTTGAGTTAGCCCAAATATCTCCTTTTTCACTATAAACGACTTTCAACCTCATTATTGAGGATTAGCGATTTACGCTTAGTTTCTAGATTAGTTGTATTTGGGAGAATTAGAATTGGTTTAATTTGGATATTAAATCTATGAAATGCCTTAAATCTAGGCTTTGGTAGTTTAAGCTGGATTTCACCCTACTAAAGCTAGTCTAAGATGATTGTGTGCTCATTTGAGGGGAGTTGAGTCAAATAGTGGGTGTCCAAGTAATTTCCACAAACTTAAGGGTGAGGTAACAATACTCCATCCCCTAACCAAGATCAATTGCATACACTTTTTGTGACATGAAACTAATATTCCGTCTAATTAGTACAATTTTTGATATCAAAGCTAAACTCTAAACTATGGTTTGGAATTGATAGTATTAAAGAGATTATTCTCAATGCATCTGAGACGGCAAGGCTTTATTTGGATGTGAATTGGGGCATTTTTTAAAATTTTTGGAAGATTGGATTTTGTGAAGTAGGGTTGGAAAATTTGATGGTTATTTGTTTGCATTTTGGATGGTAGATAGAGAATAAATTAGGAGAAAATTATTTGTTTATTTATTTTTTGAGAGGGATAAAATGTCACATTAATAACTTTTTGGTTGGATTGGTGGGATGAAATTGATATTTTAAAAGTATTTATATATATATGTATATATAGATTGAATAAGTGGTAATATGTGTATATATATGTAATGTGAATGAGATAATTTATGACAAGTAGTTAGTATTGGAGAATGTATTAGAGTGTGAATAGTAAGGGTATTTTGAAAAATGAATTTTGTATTTTGAGAATGGGATTGGGGAATACGTTTTATTTGTTTATTTAAAATTTGAGAATTGAAAAATGTATTAGGAGTTTGTAAATAAACAAGCCCCTAGTCACTCTTTTGAGATTTAGCAAAAGGATAGGATAAGTTAAAAGAGGGGATGAGGCATTGGTAACGCTACAAGGTGGATTACGAGAATCATGACTAGGGCTTATAATTTAATAAAAATTCCATTTATTTAAAACTCTAATCACAACTTTGCAATTAACTCTAGCAAGAACTTTACGAAGTGCATTTATCTAAAAAAGCACAATACCAGTTGATTTGGACAATTCACTATTCAAGTAATACCCAATGGATAAAAAAAATACGTGTAATGAAATTCATGCAAATGATCGTTACCTACTTAGATATTTTCTTTGTCGACTTAAACTTAAGCCCTCACATGTCCTCTCAATATGTTCGCGTTACCCACATAACATTGTTCCATACCTCACCATATTTATTTTCTCATTTATTAATATTATTTTTACTTTATTTTAATAATTTTTTCATGATATTTAATCGGTATCTTACCATCAAATCATAAATATTTTTATTATTTTCAAATTACATGCAATATATTTAGAATTGCACCATTCAATAAAATTCACAACATACTTTCTACATACAAACATTTAAATTAAACCATTGCATAATCTTAAATACAAATATCTCTAGTTTCGTTCAAAATTTTCATAATTTTTTTAATTTAAACCAAAGTGTTAAACAACTTATTTCATAGTTTTTCTGTGTGCAAAAGTCAAAAATACAAATATTAGACTATCTTAGGGAAAGTTTGATTATGTTTTTTTAAAATAAAATTATTTTAGGGAAACACAATCAAACATACCTTCATCTTTTTTTTAAAATACTTCAAAAAAAATTTCTAAAATTCCCTATCTTATCTTTATTATTCCCAAAATGTACGTGCATATATTATGTATATTTTATTATTATTTTAATATAAATAAAAATTTATTATATTTTTTAATATTTATTCTCTCAAAACAGCGTGACAAGAAAAATATAACCAAACGTTGCCCTATGTCAGTCAGTTGACCTTTTAGGATAATTTCAGCTAAGAATGACAAATGTAAGCTGGCCAAAAGGTCCATTTTCTTCAGTGTCTGAAAAAGAGTGGGATGGACTTTGTGTGCGGTTGATTATATTAGCAAGATCAGCGCCTCATAAATAAATAAATAAAAGGGGAAAAAGATTTTATTTTATTTTTTTTAAGAATAAACATGAAAAGATAAAAATGGAAGGATGGTGGATAGTACTTGGGTCCATATCGGCGGCCGGTACAATTACCGTCTTGAATTTTACTGTTTTTCGGCAGACAAGCAGCACTGACTGAGGAGGCAAAAAGAAAAAGAGAGGGTGTGGTAAATATGTTAAAGAAAGAAAAGAAAAAAGTAGTTGGTTGTAAGAAAGTACAGAAGAAAAGTAAAAGATAGTTGTGCAGAAATATAGAGAGAGGAGAGAGAGTTTTGGGGTCATTTCATTTTATTTCGTATTCCACTTTTCTTTGTTTCGCCGCAGATCTCGCCTTGCGGTAATATGTAATTTGGCCTGAGATTTCCAGAATCAGTCAATCCGTTCATGTTTTAGCGTTGAAAAATTTACAAAGATTTTCGTTGTTATTTTGAGTACGAGAAGAGTTGGGCTGCTAGCTGTGGCGTTGAATCTTGAGAATCAGTTTGAAGGTTGTGCTGCGGCTTGTGTGTATGGAAGGGTTCAAAGTCGACTCTTTGTAGGGGAAATCCGTTGAACAATAAAGGTGCCTTCCTTTTGTTTTCTGTTTTCCTTCTTTTTTTTTTTTATTATTATTAATAATTTGGAATTTATTGTTGGGCAATTCATTGACCTGATGATTTCTGTAATAATTGGAATCCCAAGTATGGTCTTTGATTACTACGAAGAGAGAATTTAGCTTTTGCAAGAACAAGGTAAAGGCATAGAAAAGAAAAATGATGGCTTTTAGCTGTAAGAGAGAATTTTCATTTCTCTATTTCCTTCAATTTTGTGGTGGTTGTATCTTTAGGCGGTATTTTTTACATTTTTGGTTTTATTACAAAACTGAGACGATTGGGGAGAAAAGTTTGATTTGTTTGCGGTTAAGTCTCCCCATTTTCTTATGCTGTGCAGGTGTTTTTCCTTTCTTCTGATTTCACAAAGTTTTAACCTTGGAGAAATGGAAGAGGTAGGCGCCCGAGTAGTTGCTCCGATAGTCATCCACCAAACACTGGCAGGAAGATTTTGTGATTCGTATCCGATGGCCAAGAAACGTGGCCTACCTTTTCATTCTTCGAGTCTTGTTCATCAGAATGCTTCTGATAACTGGAATCCTAAGTCCTGGGATTGGGACAGTGCAAGGTTTATTGCCAAACCAGTGCAATGTGATGGAGTCCAGGCGGGAAGTGGTGCACAGATTCAGCCAGGCTTGCCAAAGGGGAAGGAGATACAAAATAGTGCTCCAAATCCTAGAAAACCTGACCGTGCTATAGAAGATGATGAAAATTTTCGACTGAATCTTGGAGGTGGAGACAGAACTGGTAGCAGAAGTGGCATGAATTCAGTGGAGGCACAACTTGTGTCCAGGCCTAATAAAAGAGTAAGATCTGGATCACCTGGTGGTACTAACTATCCTTTATGTCAAGTGGATAATTGCAAGGAAGATCTGTCTACTGCCAAGGACTATCACCGGCGGCACAAAGTGTGTGAGGTTCACAGCAAAGCTGGTAAGGCCTTAGTGGGGAAACAGATGCAAAGATTCTGCCAGCAGTGTAGCAGGTTGTTATATTCAACTTCTTCATAAGGCACTATATGTGTTGCACTATGTTGTGTTATTGTTGGCTTTTGACTCTTGTACAGCAGTGCAGCAGGTTGATATATTTGATTTCCCTCGTTTACTCTAGGTTGCCACTAGCCACTTTTACATCATTTTAAGGGTTTCTTGTTTTTCTTAGTTTACTAAAACTGCATCTGTGTGAATGCCCGTTAACCATATATGAACGTGGTAACATAAAAAACAGACACATTGAAAATATCTTGAACCCTATGACCCTATCAAATCTACAGGATTAACAAGTTTTATTTGCATAATGTCAAAATTATGTAACTTCTAAGATTATTGCATTTGTTAATAAGTTCTCTTGGCATTTTCACGGATCTATTCATGGATGAGAGAAGAAACTTTACCTACAAAAATATGAACTTAATTTTAATTGGAGAGATCCTACTCAAAATAATAATTTTTTCTCAATTTATTTTCCAAGATATATCAAGTAGACTTTGTGAATGATGACGTTATTTCTTAACATCATTTTCTAATGTCAAGATATATCAAAGTTATTGCAATAATAATTCCAAGGAATTGTTAGGAAAAATGTCTTCTAGTTTGTCTTCTAACAAACTTTTATGTGTAATTTGATGAGTTATTTGTACCGAGAGTCATGAAAGTAAATTGTTTTTAGGTGAATCATAATGTAATTGTTGATAGGTTTTTGCATCTACATATTAACCATTCTCACATGCTATTGTAATCTGATATGATGGGGATATGTATGTCTTCACAAAGAAATTAAGAAACCTAGAACACTATGAGCCATTCGTTTTGTGTATATAGTAAAGATTTCTTTTGTGGACCCAACACTTTAGCATGATTTCATCCCATTTTGCCAGGTTCCACCCCCTTTCAGAATTCGATGAGGGAAAGAGAAGTTGTAGACGCAGACTTGCTGGGCATAACAGGAGGAGGAGGAAAACTCAGCCAGAAGATGCTACTCCAAAGTTGTTAGTTCCTGGTAGCCGTGACAACAATGTCAGTAATAGTGATATCGCCAATTTATTGGCGGTGCTAACTCGAGCACAAGGTATAAAAGTTAGCTAATAAATGGTTCAACCTAAGCAATTACCACTAGGAAGTAATCAAGTACTTTTGCTAATCTAAAATGGTTTCTAGCTTGTGTGTTGGCCTTGGTCGCATGATGCAATTATTAATAGGGAAGAGAGAAGCAGCTTTCACTTCAAAAATTAAAAGAGTGTAAGAAGAAACATATGTCATATATAAAACATATGTCATATATAAAAACTCATACAATTCTCTGTCTTTTCTATTTCACATATACGATCAGCACTCTGCTAAATGCTATTTTCATAATCATAGGGAACACTGAAGACAGGAGTGGTAAATTCGCATTGATGCCCAATAAAGATCAGCTAATACAAATTCTCAGTAAAATAAATTCATTGCCCTTGCCAGCCAAGATGAGTGGGAGCATACCCAATCTTGTTTCTTCTAAAAATCAGAGCCATATGAATGGAAATGCTTCTTCTACTTCAACGAAGGACTTGCTTGCCATTCTTTCAGCAACTCCAGGAGCATCCTCTTCCGACGCATTTGAAATTCGATCTCAACCATACACTGAAGGAAGTGACTCTGAAAAAACTAAGTCGCCATGTGTTGACCAGGCTGAACGTGTCAATTTGCCCAGAGCACCCATGATGGAAGTTCCCACTATTGGAGGAGAGAGAAGCAGCACAAGTTACCATTCTCCCATGGAAGAAGTAGATTTCCATGTTCAAGAGACCTCTCCATGTTTGCCTTTACAGCTTTTTAGTTCCTCACCCAAAGATTATAGGTCAATGAAATTGCCATCGGATAGAAATTTCCTTTCATCTGGCAGCAGTAATCCTTCGGAAGAGAGATCACCTATGTCTTCACCACCTGTTGTACATGATTTGTTCCCAATGCAGAGTTCAAGAGAAACTGTGAAGGATGATTGTTTGTCAAACATTGAAGGTGAAATTGCATATGTGAAAGCAACCATGAGCAATGGGTGCAGTACATCTCTTCAGCTCTTTGGGGGCTCAACCCTAGCTACTGAAAACGGTTCTATTCAAAGTTCTCCGTACCAAGCTGGGTATACATCTTCTTCAGGTTCTGATCATTCACCATCCAGCCCGAGTTCTGATGCTCAGGTATTTCTGCATCATTTTCCCGTTTTATTTAAGCATAGATTTTTTTATCGTACTTATTTGTTACTATTTTGCTGTATATTCTGTATCCTAGTTTTCAAAGGGTAGTTTATATAGATTTTGACTTGTTTTTCCTCCCAGGATCGTACCGGTCGAATAATTTTCAAATTGTTTGACAAGGATCCTAGCCATTTGCCCAGGTCACTACGGACTCAGGTCAGTGTTGGTTCTTTGGCTTTATCTTCTTGATGACTTCTCCTGGCTAATATCTGGGACCTGATCCGGCTGCCTATATTTCTAGATATTCAATTGGCTTTCTAACAGTCCATCAGAAATGGAAAGCTACATCAGACCTGGTTGCATAGTCCTATCCCTGTATTTATCAATGCCATCTTTTGCCTGGGACCAAGTGAGTGCACTTCTATCAAGTATATGTAATTTGCTAACATAGATTTTAGTTAACCATCTGTTATGCCTTTTCTTGTTTTTCCAGCTTGAAGAGAACCTTCTTAATTATGTGAAGTTTTTAGTCAAAGATGCTGATGTTGACTTTTGGGGCAATGGAAGATTTTTGGTACATACAGACAAACAAATGGCTTCCCATAAAGAGGGCAAGTTTTGCTGTTATTATTGTGATCTGTGGGGACATTAACTGAAGGCTTTGCTCTTTTTCCATTTTCATTATGTTTCTTTGAGGAGTTTAGCAATTAATTACTTTATGAATTCTATGTTCTTATCTACTTCTTATGTATTTCCTCTTTATGCTTTCTTATCTTCCTTTAATATAATTGATCTTCAGGAAAGATTCATCTATGCAAATCTTGGAGATCCTCGAGTACACCAGAACTGATCTTGGTCTCTCCTGTGGCTGTTGTTGGTGGACAAGAGACCTCTCTTCTATTGAAGGGGAGAAGTTTGACAGCTCCAGGCACAAAGTATGTGGTTGGTATTGAAAGTATATGGTTCCTTATGTTATTGATTTCTTTTATTAGGAAATATTCTTTGTTTATCGTGCAGGATAAACTGCACCCATGCATCTGGGTATACTACAAGGGAAGTTCCATTATCATCTTACCGAGAAACTGCATATGATGAGATTAGCTTGGGTAGCTTTAAGGTCAATGGGCCATCTAGCACACTTGGTCGCTGTTTCATTGAGGTAGCACTTTGTCAAACTATCAATCTTGAAAATTTGGATTGAGTTCTGAATCGTTGATATCTTTTGTGTTTACAGGTTGAAAATAGTTTCAGAGGGACCAGTTTTCCAGTTATTATAGCAGATAAAACCATCTGCCAAGAATTGAGACTCCTGGAGCCTGAGATTAATGGCGCTTCTGATGTCTGCAATGGTATTCCAACCGATCACATTCAGAATATAGGGAGGCCCGGGTTGAGGGAAGAAGTCCTGCATTTCTTGAATGAACTTGGGTGGCTGTTTCAAAGAAAGCATCACTCTTTCTTGTTTGGGATCCCGGATTACAGACTTACTCGGTTCAAATTTCTTCTTTTATTTTCTGTTGAGCATGACTTTTGTGCTTTGGTCAAAACCCTCCTGAATATTCTGCTAGATCTGAACATGGGTAGAAAAGGATTACCGAGGAAGTCCTTGGAGATGCTATCAGAAATTCACCTCTTGAACAGGGCTGTCAAAAGGAGGTGTTGGAACATGGTTGATTTGCTCATTCGGTACTCTGTTACTGATTCTACTGATACTTCTAAGCATTTCATTTTTGTACCCAATATGGCTGGACCTGGTGGTATCACACCTTTACACTTGGCCGCTTGTACATCATCTTCAGATGATATGGTTGATGTTCTGACGAGTGATCCACAGGAGGTACTTATTTCACTCTAAATCTTTGGCATGTTTTTCGCTCTATGCTTTCAAAGCTTTCCTTGCTTTTGGAAGGGAAAAAGTTAAAAATTTTTAAGTCATGGTTCATGTGAATTTGTTCTGATGGAACTTGCAAAGAGGCTGGCTTGCTTGTGCAGTGTCAAGCGGTGGCAATAGCATGACTCTAATTGGAAATTGATTGTAATGCATATTCTGCAATTAAATATGTAACATATTTGTTCATGTTGTAATTTCTTTATTAATTATGCCCAGAAATTTATGGTGTTATTTCACGCTGCTTAGTAATATTTCTGGACACTTCTATCATCTTTTCTTTCCCTTTGATTTTGTAGATTGGGTTGCACAGTTGGAATTCTGTTCTTGATGTGAATGGACTTTCTCCATATGCATATGCCTCAATGAGGAACAATCACTCGTACAATGCCCTTGTTGCTCGCAAGCTTGCTGATAGGAAAAATGGTCAGGTCTCTGTATCAATTCAAAATGATATGGAGCAATTCCGAGTAGAGGAAGATAATGACAAGAAGACTACCCCCAATTTCAATCGAGGGCAAAAATCTTGTTCTGGATGTGCAGTTGTTGCAGCATGTGGATACAGCAAAAAGTTTCCAGGTTCACAAGGACTGCTTCAGCGTCCATATATCCATTCAATGCTCGTTATTGCTGCTGTTTGTGTTTGTGTCTGTGTGTTCCTAAGAGGACACCCCTATGTTGGTTGTGTTTCCCCATTTGCATGGGAGAACTTGGGCTATGGCGCAATTTAGTTTTCACATGAAGAGCGTTTTAACAAATTTACAGATGGGGAGAGAGAGAAGTTTTGCTGTAATACAAGGCACAGGAAAGAGAGCAAATCATTGGCTGCCATTTACACGTCCAATTTCTTTTACAAGTTGAATGGCGATGTCTTCCTATCTTCTTAAACCAGTTGTTTGCGATTCAAAGGGTGAAAGGTTACAGCAAAAGAGTACTCCTCTATTTGGGTTCCTCACAGAATTTAGAGTTTTAAGTTTAGCCTTCAATGATCCATCATTCCATTAACCCTGAAGAGTAGTGTGGATCTCTTTGGCGGTGCAAGTCTGGTCTGATATTCATTACATTGTTCAAACACTGAGGTTGATACAAGGAGTTGAAGTTGTTGTGGGATCAAATTCATTAGGACCAAAGTTTCAAGGAGCAGTTTCCGGGGAATGTGGTTTATGTTTTTGTTTATTCCCCAGATTGTCACTCTTCTTACGAACTCATGGTAGTAGCTGGATCAAGTAATTACCCACTGTTATTTTGTTACTGTAAATTAATAGGTCTTCAATATTACAGTATTAGATAGTCGATGAGATATTTTTCTACAAAACATATATGAATACAATAAGAGAAATTAGGTGGTTCTTTTTTGACATTTTCTCTATGTTGTCAAATATGTAATCTGCAAGTAATCAGCTTCTGGAGGTGAAAGCTAATGTTAGCATATGGTTGCTTTTGGCTGATGGCTCATTTGATGCGCACTTTGTTAGCTAATGCGACAAATATATCTCCTGGGTTCTCAGTGTTCATCTCTCAGCTTGGTGTTAGAAAATGGTTTCGTCAGGCATGGAACAAGGATTTGTGATGCATAATATTCTGATTGATGCTCATTACATTCTTGTATGAATTCTGCTGTACATCTCCAGACATCCAAGGCTTTCTTACAATAATAGGGGATGAAATAATATGTATAAATTTAGCTGTACATCCCTTCAGACTTCAAGGCTTTCTTACAATAATTTGAGATGAAATAATATATAGCTGCTCTTTATGCAAGTGCAGTATCCCAAACTTTGGTCCAGAGATTACTATATTGAGGAACAGATGATTTGACATTTGAAATCAATTTGGTTCCAGGCAAAGAATTGGCCTCAAGCTTATTCCTGTAATCTTCTCCTGCTGAGGCACCTACCTCTTACAATGTTTTGGACAAGAACTTCTCCCATGCCTTCTCCAAACCCCTCAATGAGCCCTCCAATGAATTCAATGACAACCTGAGATGCAAGACGGGCTGCAGTCCCCAGTGCACTCGGCTTCTCAGGTGGTGTTATACCACTTTCTTGGAGGCCGTTAATGAGGGACTTGGCGCACACTGCATGAAGATGGTACTCGCACACCGTGCAACGGTACATTCTACTACTTGATCTCCTCTTGTTGCACTCTCGACAAGCCGCTCCATTGTTGGCGCTGGAAGACGTAGTAAATGCCGGCAGCAATCTCAATGGGTGGCAGTGGGCCGGATGGTTGATGTCAGTAGGCAGCATGGCACAGCAAGGGTGCATCTGGAAACTGCAGGCCCTGCATCGGAATACAAACCCTTTGGTGGACTTGCCACAAATATCACACCTTGGCCATGAGATTCCAGCTTTTGCTAATAAATATTGAAACACCACTTAGTATTGTTGCATGCAGTATTGATCTTCATGGGATTATGGAAAAACAACGGAAATACACACACACGCACACACACACATGTATACCTGGTTTGGGTTTAGAATGGAAAACTAGCTGGTGTTGGCCATGAAGCTGATGGTTCTTTAAGATTGGAGGAGCGAAGGCGCAAAACTCATGCAGCTGAAAGTCACACTGCTGACAAGCAAATCTCTTGCCAGCTCCAAACTCCTTACAGCCAGAGCAGGTGAAGATTTCTCGCAGAGTTACTTCTGTCAAGGGGTGTTTGGAGTGGGAGTAATGTGTGATTTCTTCTCCAATACTAGTAGCAGGCTGTGGTGATGTTGGGAATTCTATGAGATGAGAATTCGTAGCGGGGGATGCTGTCGGCACTTCAATTGAGGAAGATCTTTTCATCATGGATGATTTTCTTATCCTCTTCTTTTTTCACTTTCTTTCGCCTGTGAAAAATTCCTGAACCACAGCTAGCCTCTCTGGTGGTGCAATTTGCCAATGGGGAATATTATTTATGCTGGCTATAAAGTGGTCACTTTCTTCAAACAGGAGAGGAGAGGGGACACAGTGAAATATTTAACTTTTGATTGTTTTCATCCTTTATTAATCATTGAATGTGTTCTTTCTATTTACAATCAGAAACAGAATTTAGCCCTTTCCCTGTGCTTTTTACTCCCAATCCTGACCTGTTTGCCAACATCCAACGAACCAGTGGAAAATATCTTGATATGATAATCACCGGCAAATGTTTTGAGACATGTACGATCATAAATTGATTTTTGACATGATAATCATCCACAAATGTTTTGATACATGTATTATCATAAATTGATTTTCAACTTATAGAATGATTAGCTAAGTATATAAGCTTTTAATACTTTTTAAAACTTATATATGAATTGGAGTGTATTCTCAAAAGATAAACCTGTAAGTTATGAGAATAAGATGTCAAAAATTCTATATATATATATATATATATATAAGTATACTCTAACTTATTTTTAAGGCTGTAGCGAGCTCCTCTATTTTAATCATATCAATTATAAATCAGTTTTACTAACATTTTATCGGTTTTACTCAAATGTTCAAGATATTATTTTAAAAGGAAAACCTAATATTTGAATTCTTGGAAGCTTAAAAAACATAAAAGCATTTTACAATTGAACTTATCCTATGAAACTTTGAACAACAATTTATGTGTCTAATTCGACATGGACTTTTCTTAAACTTCTCTTGTTTGGGAAACAATGTAAAAGCAATGGGGTCCAAAGATGCCTATCTTAATGCTCTTAAAAAGAGGTTGCTACTTACAATACAAGAGAAGTTGGAATTAAGCACATGCAAGCAAGAAATTGTAGACACATATGCTCCAAAGTCAAGGTTCTTCATCTTTTTGCTTTTGGACGTTAATTGGAATGTAACCAATGAGTAGCATGAAATTGAGTAAAATTTCTTCTTTCCGGTACTTAACTAGGATGAAAACGAATCCAAATCTTCCTGGAGGGTTCTTATTCGATATTATAGTGGAAGCCAAAGAAAAAATGTTGAAGCCTTTAATTGGTGTTTAAAGCTGCCAAGATTCATCCGAGGAGGAG
>JACGDI010005525.1:6004-16160 GCA_014898725.1 Jacaranda copaia
AAAAAAAAAAAAAAATCAACTCTCACCTAACTTAATTTAATATTTTTATCTATCTACGCACATGTCAAGGGTCCACCAACAACTAATTTGTTTATGTTCTTAAATTTATTTTCACCATTTTTTACTCTTTAAAAATAAATTATCAACAACTTATCGTCATTTTCACCTATATGCTAACTCGTTTTCATTTCAAAATACATTATCCAATAACTTATATATCTTTTCTCTCGACTTTATTATTTCGATTTATCTACGTCTACAACCTACTAAACTATATAAAATCATTACTTTTCCGACATATTATTCAAATACAAATCTATTTTCAATAAATTTACTCTACCTAACTTTTTAAATTTTAAAAATATTGAAAATGAAAATACAACCAAACTGACTGTAAATTTTTACAATTATGGTTGGATTCGTTATGATTACACTGAATGCACATCCCCAGGCAGGCGTTTTTAATTTGCAGTTACTCAAATTCCTTTTTCAAGGGATTAGAGGGATAAGGATTGAGGAAGTTTTGAACACACATTCTTTGAATCATTCCACAATCTTTCTGCTCTAACTAATATATATATATATATATATATATTTTCCCGTTGATTAGACATAAAATTATACACTTTTCCATTAATTTATGTTTCTTTTCTTTGTCGGGAATAAATATTTCTAATCAAGCTAATATTTTAATCATTTATCTAAACTAATAATAAGATAAAATGGAGTTGATGGGTAAGTGGCCGATGACCACCAACAAATTTAATTTTATTAGTGTTTAAATTTTGATCAATTGTTATAATCGTTATTTCAAATTCTGATAACACATAGGTTATTTATGTTTAAATTAATAAAATTCAAATCTCGTTGAATAGTCAATTTATTCAATTGTATCGTCTTAACACTTATATGTATAAAATTTGAGGGTCTTTGGTCTCACACATATAGTGCGAGTTGTAGGCTTGAACCTAGCGGGTGCCTGATGTGTGTGTAAAAAAAAAATACTACCTAATACTGCTCATTTGAGCGGTAATTGTGTATCAATTAAGAATGATTTAAATTGCACGAAATTATTCATATTTTTATGAAATTATAGAGTATATGCATACAAAATAGGTTAGGATTAGACAAAAGAATTCTTCTTTTTTTTTTTAAGTCTTTTCTATTGTAGAATTTGAGAGTCCAACTCTAACAATTAATGTATGTGGGCGTGTAAATTAAAATAATAATAATAATAATAATTAAATTGAGAGAAAAAATTATTTCCAAAATTATTATAACTACACAAGATAATCTTATATCACAAATATACAATGAACTAATTTTACATAAGTGAATAATACACTTTTTTAATGTAAAATATATCATTTATGTAACATTAACATTATCTGATTACATTCTACATTATTATATTTGATTTTTATATGCTTACTAATTAATACCCAAATCCCAATATAGTACCACTATTCTACAAATAATGCGCCATAACCCAGAGGGATCCACATACACTACCCACAATTACAATACCCACAATTACCCTAAATGCTCATGAAATTGCATGAAAAGATGTTCTTGATGCTTAACCCCTTCCACCTCCGTCTCTCTCATGCCTTTCCCCTGAATGACCCCACGGGCAAGAATATGATGGATCCAAAAAATCCGAATTCGGATCCAAAGAACCCGCTCCATAATCCACTCTCCCACCAAACCCCTGATCTCCAGTATTATTCCTTTGTTGATCAGGCACCATCATATTCGTTGAAGAAAACTGGCCGGTTTCATTCCTCGCGTAACGCATTATATCGGCATTTGTGGCGTCCAACTCTTTCTGGAGGCTAAGGACTTGCCCCTGCAGAACAGAAATGGCTCCGACACAGCCGTAAACGGGGTCTTTAAGCCGAGCCTCGGCTTCGTAAGCCAAAGAATTCACGGCGTCCTCTCTCTGGTGAGAAGGGATCTCGTTTAGCAGCTTGCTGACGTTGCTGGCGCCGAAGATTTTGTGTACGTTGACGAATTTCGTGGGTTCCTCTGGAGGAAAATAGGGTGCGAAAATGCAGCCCGGCAGGCATTTTCTCCGCAGAAATTTGCAGGCGGCGCAGGGCGGATTTGAGTAGCTGCTGGAAGAAGCCATTCTTTCCGCTGTGTGGTTCATCAGATGCATGGAGACAGGTCAGATTAATAGTTAAATTTTATTTTTAATTAATTAGGCGAAACTAATAAAATTAAATTCAAAATGTAGATTTTTTAATATATTTATTTAAAAGAGAAGCAATTATTTTATATATTATTACAATAAGTAAGAATCGAAAATCTACTGAGTAGCCATTTGGCAATTAATGTTATATGTAAAATGTAAAATTAGGAATTCAAATTTAATAAACTTTTGTCATGTGTTTATATGTGTGTGTGCGCGCGCGCGCGCAAGCCAACAACTCACGAAGAAATTTTGATCTTGAAATAAGAAATATAATTCTATTTCATACTAAAATTATGAAAAATATTTTGAATTCTCTATTTTATTTTTATTTTTATTTTACGAACATATATCAAATTTATCTGAATTATTTTCATATAAAAAAATATTTAATTTATATTTAACATATACTATAAAATAAAATAAAAAATGAAACATAGAATAAAATAAAAATTCCAGACACTGAAAAAGTCAATATGATCATGCTGGAATTGCACATTAGCCTATTCAATTAATATACTTTTTTTTTAAAATTTTAGCAAGAAAATATTTTACTTAATTATTAATTCATGATATATTAACCATATATCCTTTTTCTTCTTCCATTTCCTCACTAAAATCCAAGAATGCTCACTAAAGGCAAAGTAACAACAAAACAACCTCCTTCATGATTACTTAGGATTGATACACATTGCACCAAGAAGACAACTAAAAATTAAGACAGAACTACCTGAAAACATTTTAAGCTCAGAAAACATTTCCACTGTTGTGCAACCAATTTCTAATGTGTCCAAGCAAAATTAAATAATGACCATTTACCCTTCCAAAATTAATGGGAATTTTACAATTGAAACATGGTCGTAGTGGTTTAAATTCTCTATTCCATTTCCTATTCCATTTTTTATTCCATTTTATGAATCTATAATATATGTATTAAATATTTTCTTATCAAAATAATTAATTAAAAATCAAATATACTTGGCATAAATACGTCAAATTGTAATGAGAGATATAATACAAAATGGAATAGAGGATCTAAAATGTGACCCGAGTAACTCTGCAAAGAAAACAAAATTTCTTTGCATATTTCATCTTAATTAATTAATACACCAGAAACTCCAAGAAGACAAGTGGAATATTATTATTAAACATGATATAAATATATATATATAATTAAATACATATATATGCATTTTTTCTATCCTCAATTCCAAAAGAAAAATCAGGATATATATAATCATGCAGCAACCTAATCAGTGCTGCTTAATTAATCTGCTTCATCTAAATTATCCTGCAAATTAAATAGATTAAAAGTTAAAACAAGATTACAGACAAAAATAGATCTTAATCTTAATCTTCATGAAAAATATTCAAATTAAAATTAATAACCTGGCTGCATACCTTAAGTGGAACTGTATGTCTTAATCTTGGAAGTCTCAGGCAGTCCAAGAACCTTAATTCCCTTTTCTGGAAAATAAAAATAAAAATAAACTGTCTGAAATTCAGAATTGAAACAAGGGTTTTTCCTTTTTTTTTCCTTTTTTTTTTCAGACAGCAAATTAATTATAATCTGGATCCTCTCCTTTCAGTTCCTCTCTAAGCTGTTGTCCCATGATCAATCCTCTGAGGAGTGATCCCTATGAAGATATATGTAATAGTTTTCCTTAGTTTTTTCTGCTGTGAATTGCTAGAAGAGTACAAAAAGGAAAACCCTAGAAGCAAGAGAGAGAGAGGGAGGGTGGGGAGAGAGAGGGGGAGAGGTGGCAAAGAGCATTTGAGTGAATGATGCTAGGAATGTAAAGCAAAAGCCTCAGCCATAATTAATAGAGGTAGACAATGCTGACTGTGACCAATAAATTAAATATATACATACTTAAAAAGAAAGTAAAATTAAACTAAATTAACCATACTTTAATTTCTAGTTTGATTGAATTTCTTTCGAAAATATTAGCTCGAATTAAATTAAGAGGGTATTTGGCTAAATTTATTCAAAATGTCTTACCAGCCCCTACATGTTGTAAAATATTTTCAGAGCTTATAAGATTTTAAATTTTTTAAAAAAAATAAATTCTCAAAATTTTTGAATAAAATAAGATTTTGAAACTTATAATATGTTAGTAATGATAATTTTATAATTAATATATTTAAAATTAACTGAGCTAATTAAGATTCTAAAAATAAGTTTGAAATTCCTAATTTTTTAAAAAAAAATCTTTTAAATTCTTTTTTTTAAAAAAAAATTATTATAAATTTTTTGATATTTTATAAACTTTGAAATATCTTATAAAATATATTTAAAAATTTATAAACTCACTCGAACACGTGAATTAAGCAATGACATCAGAATTTATTCAAAGGTGGAGTACTAGTGGAGAATCAGCCTAGATTGCCTGCCTAGCTAACCTTTGATACTAGCTAGCCCTTTACCCATAAGGTAATCAAATAGAAAGAAATCTTGTTGATTCTATGTATTTTCCACATAGAGTTAAATTTGTGTGAAATTCAAAATCTTTTTAGATAAAAAAAAAGTTTTACTGATAAAAAATTACTTGAAAAAAAAGAATCTAAATTAATTAGTTTCTGAAATATTATTATGTTCCTCTTACCAAAAATTTATTCAAACTCGAGGAATTCACTACAATTTCCTCAATTAATTTAATTACTAGAGGACTTGAAAAAGAATAGAAATTAGAAGCTGACAGCTTTTCATTATCCGCCGAGTTTTTTTTTTTAACCGGAAGATCTTAAATACATAAGAAAATAGCGCTAATTTTCTTCTCAGAATTTTCACACTATTTCATAAATTGAAAATTCATAATTTTTTTAAAAAAATATTATAAATGACGAAATTATTCTTACAATTAGTTATTATTATCCTATTATAAAATCAAGTAAATGGAAATATAAACTACACAACCAAATACATAAAAGGTGCATAAAGGAATCCATTCGAGTTTTAGACTCGAAACCTCCCACATTATAAAGGAGATTAATGCCATTGGGATTGATGCAAAATTACTATGTATAATAAATATATTAAATATTTTTTGTTCATATATATATAATAACTGAAATTGCGAAAAAAATACTATGTATAGTAAATATTTTAAATATTTTTTGTTCATACATCTATACTATATAAAAAAGGAAGCCCACTTACACTCACAAAGCAGCGGATATTGTGCTGTTACACCGAATTTATTTTACCTAAAATAACCCTACGTTTATCTTTATAATTCTTTTTTAATTTTAAAAGAGTACATAGCCCCCCACTTACTCCATTTTTCCATTACCAGTAATTTGTTCCCCACTCATTAACTGACCCTCCCATTATTCATAATTTCCAAGTATTTTCAACAGTGGTTAGGATTTTCTAAGGTATTATTCTTTAGTATTATTGGGAAGGTAATAAATTAATCTCCCGTGTTACTAATAATTCTACTTTTTTCTTTCAATAAATTGAAGTATATTATTTTATTTGCAGGTTATATTTATTCCTTTGGCTCCTTTGTAAATATGTTTAGGTGTGTTTTTTGTGCCCTCTCAAATTGAATTATTTTGTTGAATTTAAATTCTTTTGTATATTTTATTTGCATGTTTAACCTTTTACTTGATTTTACTGTTTTAATCTATAATAGGTAACAATAATTATATAATCTAAAATGGGTTTTAGACGATTTAAATATGGTGGTGCAATTCACTCATCTTTGCAATTATATATAGTATAGATGATAAATTTACAAAGAAATAATATTATGCCTAAAATTATTGATATGCGTGCACAAGGATTGCGTGCAAAGTCTGCTAGTACATAAATAGATAGATAGATATCCAACTAATCAAATTGAAATATATATTCGTGATGTCGTTTACTATTGATCAGCTCTATATTGAATTCCATCCTACAGTAAATTACCCAAAATTTATGCATGTAAATCAATTTCGATTTATGAATCATAAAGATTTCCATCGTAAAACATAATGAGAAAATATACAATACCAAAAAAATTAGGTATTGGCCGATCATAGAAAAATTACTATGAAAATAACTTTATAGCTATGAATATAAATTTTTCGTAGCAAAGGTAATTCTTCAAAATAACAAGCAATAAAAATTATTAATTAATTTTTTTTTGTTTTTTCGTTGCTCCTTAATTCCCTTTTTATTTTTTTGCAAAATGGTCTTATTTTGTAATTTTTTTTCTTTATCAAAATAGACGTGGCATATGATGAGAGACAGAACTATGCCAGCCAATTAAATGTCATGCGAGCATATTCCAATGTTTACTGTGCTTTTTGATGAGTTGAGTGTGCTTTCCATGAGCCTTGTATTTTTTCATTTTTTATTTTTTATTTTTATAGTTATGGTCATAGTTTTGCCATGACCTTAATTCGGTCCTTTTTTGTAGAATGACATTTTTATGGTCCTATTTTTGTAATTTTTCAAATCATCAACTATGAATTAGTAGCAACGAGATTTAATCATAAGAGTATCAACTTTGAATTCAATTATATCAATTCCATTGCAAAAATTGCAATTTTTTAGTTTTAATTATAAATTAATAATTATTGATGATCTAGATGACCTAATTTTTTTATAGTAACATTAGAAATGCACTCCATTTGATTATTGCACGCTTCATTAAGTTATGAACTGATTGAATTAATTAATATAAAATAACAATATTATTATCTAACAATTCAAGTCTACATTAACTATACCTAAGCATGTTGGTATTAAATTTCCTCTTTTCACTTTCTTGCTCTTTATTTTATTTTATTTATTTATTTTATTAGTATCCCACTTCAATAAAATAAATAAGTTCTGATATCTTGTTAAATAATGGACCTTAGGCTTATTTATTTATTTTATTAGTATCCAGTGCTATTTGGCCACTAATTTCATGTTATTTCACACTACACATGTTTATTTTTGGACGCGCACAAGGTATGTTAGTATCTCACATAGATGAAATAAATAAGTTATGGTCTTTATATATGATTTTGAGCAATTATCACATCTTGAGCTAACTTTTAGAGTTAAATTAGACCCAAAATTTATTCTTTTTTTGCTCTTGTACCTTATAGAGCCACCAATTCCCAATATTGGGTACCATTCTCAATGATGGGTTACATAGCCCATTTCATGTTATTTCACGCTCTAAATATTTATTTCTGAACGTGCACAAGATGTGTTAATGTCTCACATATATGAAATAAATAAATTATAATTTTTATATATAATTTTGATTAATTATTATATCTTGAAATAACTTTTTGGAATAAAGTCATACCCAAAATTTCTTTCTTTTTTTTTTTTGGCCTTGTTCCTTACCGACATGTCAGACAAGTTGCAAGTAATTATGAGTACTTGTCATAAAACAAAGAATGATTTTTAATAGGAACCAAATGAAGCTGTTAGAAACAACGTTATGGTACGAAGAGAAAAAGACAGCTGACATTGGGGTCGAAACAAACAAGCAGCTTATTTTCAGGGTTGAATTTGAGGGGCAATAGCAGCTTTTTATGCTGCAGAATCCCACTTCGATTATGAACAGATACACAACATGTGGTGGTAAATGCAAAAAAAATTTAATGAAAATTTAGATTCAATGTCAATTTTTGGCATATAGTTACTTAGATTCACATGATCCAATTGTTTGGAACAACATTTGAAGTGTACCTTTTAAGAATTTTGTGTCGGTAGGAATTTTTTATCATAATTTTGAAATCTGATTATGGATTAAATTTAAAAATGTTTACGAGACGTAATCTCATATATATATATATATATATATTTTTACGTTGAAGTAAAGATTAAGTGCCCGTTTGATTTTATTTTCGAAACCCTTTTTTCATATTTTCTTTCATTTCAAAAATATAACATATCACATTATACATATTTTCAATCGATATCATTTTTATTTTCAAAACGCATTCCCCAATGACATATATATCTTTTCCCAATAAACTACATATCTTCTATTTTGGATTCTCTATTCCATTCTGTGTTTCATCTCTTATTCCAATGTGTTATATATACACCAAGTGTATTTGATTCTCAATCAGAAATTATCTAATACACGTGTCACACATCCATACAATGGAATAGGAAATAAAACATATAGTCGAATAGAGGATCTAAACTGCATATCTTCTCTCTCTATTCCATTATTTATATTTCTCTCCACCTATGACCTACTAAACCTAACATAATCATTATTTTTTCAACAATTCATCCAAATATAAACTCATTTTCAATTTATTTCCACTAATTACTCTTCAATATTTTGAAAATGATAAAAATAAAAACAAAACCAAACAGGCTCTAAATATTTCAAATTGTCAATCCACCCTAATAATCAAAATCAAAGTTGTGTATTGGACATGCCCCTTTTGTTATTCACAACAAACTTTTACTTAATTTTGTGTCAACAAGATAAACATATTTGCGCGCCTGATGTTCTCAAAAAAATTTTAATCACTAAGTTCTAAATGAATTATTGTAAATGTAATTTGATTTTTTCACATTAATTTGAGTTAAAAATTAAATATCTTAAATTATTGATCCAACTCACTATATAAGTAATAATTAAAGATTATATCCACTCTCCTTTTGTTACTTACAACAAGTTTTTGCTTTGTTTCACTATATTTGATCAAGTGCTTACACATAGAATAGTGTTAGCCACATTTCTAGACTATTTTATGAAGCATATATCTTCTACATACAAATAAAGAAGTGAGTGTACATGAATATGGAAATCAATATTCAATGATTAACTCTTATCATAGTGAGATACATGCATCTACCTAATGGGAATCTAATGTGTGCCTATACAATCATGGGTGCATGTATAGCAATGAGGGATAATTCAATTATGAATAATGACCCCACTTTTCTTATACAAGACCAATTGATACCTTTAACTATATTATGTTCCATGATAGAGCTTTGTGTAAATATATATTATTGGATTGAGATTACAATAAAATGAAAAAAAAAAAATAGTGACCGGCCTATAGTTAGCCCTCAATATTTGATTCCCTAGGTACCCCTATAAAAGATCAAGTAATAAACAAACTTAGTTAGTCCCATAATTTGCGCAATCCATGTGTCAAAGGCTTTTTAGTAAAAAAAAATGTAGGTGGGTTCGACACCTGTCACTAATAGAGTCAAAATATGCCCCAAATCATATGAATGTTTATAGGGGTATTTACAGATTGTCCATCAACAAAACTCTCACGAGAAAGTCAAATACGAGACCTTGGTGAGTTCATGCCCCCTACTTACCAACTGTGCCGACATTCATTGGCCCATGTGTCAATGTGGTGAAGTACTTAGGAATGGAATTTTTGGGTAGACAATAATACTATCTCATACTCTATTCTTTTATCATATTTTTGTATACGTCTAAACGATTTTCCACCCGTTATCTCTTTTTTTTCTATATCACTATCTATCCTTTTAATTTTCTTTTATCAAATTAAATCCCCATAGGTCTCACTCTATTGAACTGCCTCTTCTCCATCCCTCTCATTCTCTAGAGGTTGTCATCAACAATCTATTATAGTCTATTAATTCCCCAATTTATAATTGGCACGTATGACTTTTATGTATAATTTATTTGAAAATATGAGTTTTCTCTCTTATGTTTAGTATTTTCATTAAAATATAAGTATGAACATCTATACTTTCCTATTCCCCCAAAAATAAAGTTCATGAATCTATTATATTCTTGGCATGCCTTTAAAGATATGAGTTAGATTGCAATCAAAAGTATGAATGTGGAGGAATAATGCATATGCAAGCCCAATGAAGTGTGTTGCTAATGATTAGGGGGCTGATTATTCGTCCTCAGCCTCTATTTTATTCACATCTAATGTGGGACGCAAATTGTTTATTCTTCTGTGTTCATTATTGGACACTGAAGTATCTATCAAGATATTAGATTAGTGTAG
>JACGDI010005525.1:16593-51487 GCA_014898725.1 Jacaranda copaia
TTTTTTATTTGATGTAAAAAAAATATTCGTATGACTTTAGAGATTAATATTAAAGTAAATTAATGCACATATATATATTTTTTTAAATAAGAATTAGATTAGTTCCAGGGGGCATCATTGTATGATGATGAAGGCCACAAATGAATCCGCCTCCCCCAACTTCATCTCATATTCCCTTTACTTAAGAATGAAAGAACAAATGAATGCTGACACAAGAAACCATTGAGCATTAGTTAAGGGTAAGATAAAAAAGAACAAGAAGAGGATTTGTAATACCAATTTTGCCCTCCAAAAGGCTTAAACTTAAAGGCAGAGTTCTTTACTGACTCAGAATCTGTGGAGGGCTTGTGATTGCATCAGTTTCTTTGGGAAGTTTTAAGGCCCTTTGATGTGAATATGGAATGTTTTGTTCTTAATTTGAAGTTTAGCTTCTTAAGATAACAAATAAAATCTAATTCTGAAGTATATGATGAACTATATATCTTCGACATTCAAATCAATATTTGATTTGTTAGATTATGATAGATAAGAGATTATAATTTAGCCTAATCTATTGTTTGATGTGTGAGATTATAAAAGCAGACTGGCCCCTTTTTTGTGTCAGTCCACTACTGTAGCTGTGATAAGGATGGATTATAGTCTTGTCTTTAGGAATGCGATAATCGCACCCACCAACTAAAAATTTGCTCTCGCATTTGTCCTCTTATTTTTATTATTATCTCCTTACTCGTTTGAGGATAAATTTGTCATTTATACACCGAATCCCACACATCAAACATGCATCAAACATTAAGATAGATTATATTTGCATCTAATTGTAAGGCCAATATTATATATCAAATAAATTAAAATATTATTGAATCTTATCTTATCTTATCTCCTATTCAAATATCTACTACTATTTGTATTCCATATCTTCATAAATCAACTCAAACATTTCATAATAGTAGGGTAATTTTGACCGGCCCATTTGTGGCCACATAAACAGTAAACCCAATATCTGATGGCAATTTAAGTTACTTTTAAGATGGCCCATTTATCTTAACTCATATAATCCTTAACCAAAAAATCACCAAACAATCATTAGGTTTGTGTTTTGGCTCAAGAAGCATGCAAATGTACAAAATACTTCAAGTAAGAAAGATAAATTATATATCTCACTAGCTGTTAACCTCTCTAATAGTACAATTTTTACTATCATCCCAGCCAAAAAAGAATTTATTTGTTTGCTGACATATGCATACAGATAAATTGATCAACTGTACAGCAGTGTTAATTTACTGGAAGCTTTATCAGGAAACTGGAAAGTAATCTCGGATTGTCTTTCTCTTCAATGAGGAAGGAGGATTTAGAACAGAAGAAGGGCTCCCCATATCAGCTTCGGGAGTTTTCTCCGTGTTTTGTTCCCCTTCAAAACTTAAGGAAAACTTTTTCTGCTGAGATTCTGGGGTAGTTGCTTCTTGTGTTCTGATGGGAGGGGGTGAATTAGGCGTCCTGCCTGGATTATTTATTGTGCATGGTGATTCATCAGAAAACAGTTTTTTTCTCCTATCCATTTTTGGAAATGCCTTAATTCTCTTTCGCATTGATGATGGAGATCGCACGTTTGAATAACAACTGCTTTGGATGTTCCAGAAGCGAACCTGAAAGAGATAACAAGGAATGAGATACAATGGTTCCTTCATTTCTGATATTGAGATGAAATTCCTAAGAATGTAGCATTGGAACGTATTGCATTTCATCAGAGGATTTCAACTACAAAGCTTACTGTGAAATCATCTGAGCAAGTTGCCACCTTTCCCATTTCTGATAGGGACCTGAGTAAATGAAGTACCAGAAATTTGGTTGAAATTTGTAGGATATAAAACAAAAGGTCCATAGAGCAAAAAGTTCTTGGAAGCGTTACCAATCCACTGCTGTGACTTCTCCATCATGACTTTTTAGGATGATGGGGTCGAGATGAGGTTTGTTCACCTGTTTTAATGATACGGATAGAAGTGAATTTAGTGTGCCAAAAACCAAAAGACAAAAAGGGAATTGGCAAAGGAGTGAACCTGCCATATGTAGGCATTTCCATCACTGGAACCACTGAGTATGTGAGCAGCATCAGGACTGATTGCTGACTGTAATTACATCAAAATATTAGATTTCTGATCAATAAGCTGTCTGCAACTTAGTTTTAAGTGCCCAAGTATTTAATAAATTGTATACCTTGACAAAAAATGAATCAATTCGACCGCCGGAGAAGGTTTTTACTGGCCCCTTTTCAAGCTGAAGTACGTTATATAGGTATATTCTGAAAGAACAAAGATATCAGTATCTGATTGCTTGTTAATTTTCTTAAAGAAGGTTTTGCTGAATTTGAAAAGAGTCAAGAATGTGTGCAATTACGTTACAAACATATCATAAAACCCCATGAATCAGTTGCTTGGGGATGTTAAATATCCTGACAGCATGAATGATCTTTTTTTTATTTAAAAGATAATCACATTGTGCTGTGAAATTCAACCCAGAGTAAGAAGTTCACCTGTGATCCATGCATGAGGCTGTAAGAAATACTCCATTCAGATCTTGAGATAAACTAGATATGCCATGTACTCTCTTTTCCTGCAAAAGGAAATGATTTGATTCTAGTCATTCTCTTAAAAGTTTTGAATGAATCTTAATGCATGTATACACCCATGCACTCACCTCACCAAATTTCAGTATAAAAATACTAATTTGTGTTTGTCAAATCAGAATTCTACATTACCATCACAAGCAACAGAAATTCCAGAGATGTAGACAAATTTCTCATCCTTAAGTTACTATGGGTGCATATTAAAAAATTGATCAAAGGGGAAAAATTTAACGTCCCTATTACGCAGAGCAAGACTTACCTCACTAGATGATTCAGGATTAGGATTAGGACATGCGTGGGTAACTGGAGCTTTAAGATGCCTTGTGTCCCATAACTTGATAACACTAAGTTTCAAGGAAATTTGAGGATTAAAAGTTAAAGACGAGCATCAATTAGGTAATTATAGATCTGAATTATATGCATTACAAAGCTTATCGCACACCTGTCAACTGCTCCAGCTGAAGCAATAGAAATTTCATCCTTGAGATAAAGCACTGATGTGATGCTCATGGATTCAGCCTAGAAATACCTAATGTCACTTGCAGAAGAAACTTTGAAGCATATGGAAAAATAAAAATTAAAACAAATGAACAAACCTTCCCACGCCTCCTACACCGCCTTCGGCCAAGAGAAATATGAGCCTCATTGATTACAGAAATAGGCCTACTATATTCAGTACCACAATAGATAAGTGAGCTAAACATACAGAAATTTAGTAGCAAACATGAACTTCCGTTAACAACACATATTCTCAAAATTTATAAGCAAAATATATTTATTCAGGTAAACAATAGATCAACGAAACAAGTTTATAGCTCCAATACTTTTATTTGTATGCAACTGAAAGGAGAATGAAGAAACTTACAATACAGAACTTTTGGAGCACCTGGTGTCCCACACAGCAAACGACCCATCTCTTGAGCCAGAAACCACGAGTTCTGTGAAACAGCACAATTTATTTATATGACTGAATAAGCCAAAAACTAGAAGACACATGGAAGGAGTTATCTTTACTCTCATAAGTCATACCGTGGGAATGGGGAAGAAAATAATAGAGGGGCCCTCTGAAATAAATCAACTTGACAAAAACAATAGGTAACAGAGGCACTGGGACACGGGAACTTACCATGATTAGTAGGGTGGCAACTGATGGACTTGATGCTTCCAGTGTGCCCCATCAATGCTCTTATGCATATCTGCTCTTGGGTATCCCAAATCTTAATCTATTCAAAATTCACATTGGTTTATGATCAGCCCGCCCCACAAGTAGCATAATTGTACAAAGGAATTTACTAATCTTTGCTAGTCTCCATCTATATGGAATTGTTTGAATTAACATAAATTTTAGGATTTACTGAACATATGAGGGGGGGCACAAAATTTATGCAATATGTCTTAAAGGATCTTTAAGAAGCAAGGTGACTTACACTTTGATCTCCTGAAGCAGTTAATATATTTGCATCATCCTGGAGAATATCAATTCAATCAATTGTTATGTAAGCAATTATTGCTAGAGTAATACATTCAGAAGAAGAAAGTTGCAGTTAGCTTATTTAGTTCGAGTTCATATATATATGCCCAGTTCTGATGAGACCCAAATGCCCCCAGCCATTACCAAAGATCAACCTATAAAATAACCACTAAACCTAGAGCAATTTCAGGTACATAACATTAACCACTGGACCTAAAGCAAGCTGCACACTATATTAGTCCCTATCAAGTTTGACTAGTAAAAATAAAGCTACTGAGCAGTCAGCAGCGAAACATGTTGTATCATAAAAAGCATCTGATAGGCAGAAGGCAAGTTAACTTGTCCTAGCAATCTAATATCTTAATTTATGTTCTAAAATGCATGGGTTAATAATCAGTTTCATGAAGTTGGGAAGTACCGATTCTCTTTGATTGAGCTGACAACTAAGCGATGAAGTCATTTGTGGTCTGAAGTCTGAAGTTCCCAGACCCAAACAATAACGGGATGATACATCCATCCTCGGGAGAAATTACATGCTACCTTACCCCATGAAGCATTCTAGCAAGCCTTAAAAGGGTCTCCAGAGCATCAAATTTGTTTGACCAGTAATTTAAACTATAGTGCTACGAGTGCTAAATATTAGTCTACTGCTAATCAGCCCGTTTCCAATGAATTCAAGTCAAAAAAGATTGAATGGCCAAAAGTCACATATTGACTATGTCATTGACCCAAAAGTTCTGCATATCTATAAGCATTTTGCTTATCTTAGAAACTACAAAACTATTCTGAAAACAAGTCCCAAATTATAGAGTTGAGATAGATATTCACCTTGATCCAACATAGATCAAATATGGCATTATGATGCGCTATCCACTCAGAAACTTTCGCCTTTTCTGCAAACCCAGAAAAAGATATCACAACAAAAATTCAAAACTGCCATCCACAACCCAAAAGATCTATTAATTCCAAACGTTGATTTTACCTGAATTTTCTTGGTATGAAGTTGAATCCAGAAATTTCTTTCTGGTGTTAAACAAAGTGACGTAACCCCCCTCGTCAGTGAGAGCAAGAATGTGGGCATGTTTATTAGTCTGCATGGCACGAAGACGTATATTAATTGAGGCAAGCTTTCATCTCAAAATCAAATCTGTGAAACAGTAACTAACCTTACAGAAAGACAGAGCCATCGGAGGCGAAGGTTCGCCTGTGTGCTCAACTGCTACAGCCCCGACTGGATCAAAATCTTTTGAATCTTCGCCCATATAGGGTCGTTTCTTTACTGAGCATGCCAGCATATTAGTTATAACCATTACTGTATTAGCGCAAAAAGTAGAGAAAAAAGAAAAAAACGCAGAGGGTACCTCGGAATCCATTGACTTCTCTTAATCTTAGGTCATGGAAAAATGATCGAGATTTGGAGGTTTCCATGTTCTTGTGTTATCCGATCTATTCCTCTGACGCACCTCCCTACAGGTGAAGAAGAATGAGCGAGTTGACTGTAGTGGAGGCGAGGACGCGGCGGATAAGCTGGTGAGGGGGTTTAATTGGCGCGTTGGATGGGGTGCTGGCGGGGGCGGGAAAACTTGAAATTTTTGGGTTTTAAAGCCTTGCCGCGGTAGCCTACTAACCTTAATTATTTATATTTCCAAAACTTTTTAATTTTTAAGAAATAGGAAATTGACTGATGTATTTCATTTTTTGTAAATTTTTATTTTTGTACATATAGCACTTATTTTTAAATTTCAAATATCAATTAATTTTAAAAAATTAAAAATTGTTAGTTAGCTAAATATAATTTCTTCGACTATCATTCTAAGCTGCGTTTGATACGGAATATTACAATCACTGGCCCTCCAATCCATATTAATAACATGTTTGATAGAAGAAATCATGGTGTCGGACAAAACCAATATTTGCTCCTGAGCCCATCCTGTTTATGCAATTGGGCCCAATTGTCATCCAATTGTTGAATGTGAGATTGTAATATGGTTAAATCAACTAAAAAATACATTTATGAATTTGTCCTTTATTTTGATACAACTAATTTTTTGAGATGGATAAATGAGGGTAATAATGAAATCTAAGGAAATCGTCTTTTTCAATATTTCAAATTAAAGAGGAATACAAAATTATGAAATTTATAATATGAACTACAATTTCTAATATTAAATAGATATATGAATCCATTCAAATAATCCCTAATTTTATTGGGCCAAAATTATGTGTAATTAATAGTCTTTCGTATCAAACACAGCTCAGATAATATGGTTCATATTAAATATAATTGTAACTATTTGTTTTAATATATTCCACTAATTAATCAAATATTTTTTTTATTATTATCTAAAGATAATAGAATTCATATTAAATATAATAATAATTTTTATCCAACACAATATGGCTTAGACTGTGTATATTCGTTTTGGGTTTTAAAAATATTCTGTCTCATTCTAAACGGTTTGTTGTTAAGAAAATGCAATCTCGATCACATTTACACTATTATATATGGCATAGTTTTGAGCTTATTTAATTGTACAATTTTGATTCTAATTATATAATTTTGGCCAAATATAAAATTTTTATAATTTTAAGTATTTTAATTCAATTAAAAGATTTGTATTAACTGTTGATTATTATCTTTAATCGATATAATTATATTTTATCTCTAATTTTCTTTTATTTGAAATTCGAAATATATTTAGTAATACATATCTATCTATGCTATTATATATAGCACGACGGTGTGAGACCCACAATTGCATATTTTTGATCAAATTCTGAATTCTTAGAATTTTGAGTTTTTTTTAGTTAGATTATGAAAAATCTCAATAGTTGTTAATTTGATTATTCTTATTCTTATTTTAATATAATCAACTTAATTGTTATAATGAAAACATGATTTTGTGTTTATCCAAAAATCGAACCATATATTTTTCTCTCATCAAATAATTTAACATATCCACAATCATAAATTTTTATTTCAATTGATAAGTTTAAAATTCAAAAGATATTTTATGAGCACAAGTTAAGCACTCCTAAAAAAAAATCTATAAATTTCATTCCATAAATCAAGCCATTTCTTATTATTTTGTATTGCCAAGAAAGGATTTTTTTTTTTAATCCTATCTATTCTTCTTCATTTTCTTCTTTAAGGTAACCTTAACAAACAGGGGGGTGGCATCAGGTGCCGGTTTAAGGGTTCCCAACTTGACCCTACCCTATTAGGTATTTTCTATTAGGATTAGGTATTTTTAGCCTCCTAAATCAAATGAGTATTTATGTGCGAGTTAGGTATCGGGCATTGGCTTAGGGTACCCGATTGGGTACCCTCATAAAAAAAAAATAATTATATTATTAAGTATATCACGTACTAAACATCAATATTTATATTTAAGTTTTAAAATTATATATTAGGTGAAATTTAGAACTTGTGAACAATAAATTGTAGTACTATCAACTGGTTCACGACAAAAATAAATAATAAATTAACAAAATTTTAATTTTAATTTATTAAAAATATGAAAAAAAATAGTGGGTGTTTTGGGGGTACCCCCATAAAATGGAGATTGGAACTCAGGTATCAAAAAATGATACCGAGCCCTCAAGTACCTAACTCCTGCCTGCCCCTACTAACAAAATCTTTTTCATCGTAAACTTTCAAGTGAATGTTCATTACATCATGTATCTACATTCTTATTTTTTTTTTCATTTTTATATTGTACTTATTTGTATAGTCCTATCTTAAATTTTATATGCATCTACTTTTAATGTTCTTGAATTAACTTTAAATATGAGAAAATTTGACAATATAATCGAACTTATCTTTTATTACCTAAAAAATAAATTTCTATATTCATACAAGTCATCAATTTCCCTTCAACATATTCAAATAATATTGTTTAATAATGTCTACATGCTAGAGTTATCCTTTAGATTTTTAATGTCTGCACTGTTAAAAAAAAAGTTTCCATGTCTCTTTTCACATTTCATTAAAATTATTTAAGTTACTCAAATAGTAAATTAACTTAAACTTGATAGCCAAGGGCCCATTTGCTTTCATTCTCAAATCTCATTTTCATATTTTTTATTATTTAAAAATTAAAATATATCATTTTTCACACATTTTTATCCAACATATTTTTATTTTTATTCTCAAAATATATTATTTAATTACCTATATATTATCTCTCTATTATTATTTTTATTTTTGCTACCTATAATCTATTAAATCTAACATAATGATTACTTTTTCAATAATTTATTCAAATATAAATTTATTTTTATTAATTAATTTTTTAAATTTTAAAAATAATAAAAATAAAAATGCGAATGAAAATAAAACCAAAGGGCCAACCGTCCAATCCCAAGATCCCCAACGGCCAAAAAGAAGAAAAATAAACGGTATAATTTGAAAATTTAAATGCATATTCACCCTACCAAAATTATTCCGCCAAATAAACCAACCAGTAGGCTCCTCTTGTTCCTCCCACGCCGGTGGCGGCGATATTGGAGAGACCGGCGATTACAAGACACTTCAAAGTTCAGCGGCTACGGGCTGAGCGGCTTTTGAGAAAAGTAATGGAGCAATGCACAAGGAAAAGTAGAAAGAAGTGGAAAAAATATAAGAGAAAGGTAAAATCGAGGAAGGTTTAAGAATCATTCCCTATGTGGATTTGTAGGAGAAGGCCTACTCAAACGTGGAGCGAGACGCCGCAATAAGATCAAGTTCGAGTAGAATTTGGAGAATGTGCGGCAGGTTTTCAGAAATTTTTATTTACCATTTTCTGAATGCCCTATCACCAATTCCAAGCCATGCCTCTGACTTCTGCAATAAGGTATTGCCCAATGTTAATTAGTGTGCGTGGGGTTTCCATTTCCTTGTTATACTCGACTGTTGAACCAGGTACATAAAATATCGTTGCACTCAGATAAGTTCGAGCAAAATTTGAACTGTGAAGTTAATACATTTTCTTTGCAGCAAGCGCACGGGGCAGGTTTTCAGGAATTCTTATTTACTCTCTCTCTTTTTTTTTGTTTTTTTTAAATATAATTTTTTGGTAAGAATTTCTGAACGCTCTATGATAAATTCCGATAGTATTTCTGACTTGCCGAAATAAGGTAATTCCCAGTGTTAATTTGTGTGTGCGTGGTTTCTATCTCTTTCTTGTGATTAACTTCTGAACCAGGTATATAAATTATATTTGCTCTTGCTTTCTCATTAATGGCTGATTTTATGGTTTTCGTGGGCATTTCAGTCTCGCTGACAGACCATTATATGTGTATATTTGTCAACAGGTGCTACTAATAATTAAGTACTCCTTAGTAATGAATTCCAATCTGACTTGATGTACTCATCAAAATTCTCATTATCTTATACATCATGATTTTGTGCACTGTCACACTTCCCTGCCCAGCAGATATATATAAAACCGCCACCAAAACAGTAATGAAAGAAAGCCAAGTTTAGTTGTTATTTATTTATTTTAACCAACTCATTGGTTCTCCTATCAATTCTTGAGTGCATTGATCTTCATCGTTTACCTGTAAATATTTATATGCTTTATATATGTTCTTTGTATTTCTTTTGACCTAGCTGTAATTCAGGATTTTGGGCATTGTTATAACAATGTTTATAAGTAATAGGGAATATCTATGATGAAAGAAACACCTCATATTACACTCTCAGTATTAGGATTACAAATTAGGTACTACAGATTCTACAATTCTCCGATTTACACAACTGCAATAGAATTTCAAACCCTTTACATAAGCAAGTGCAAATTTGAAAAATCATAAAAAATGATAACCCTTTCTAAAAGCAAGCCCAAAAATTGACAAATCACAAGAAACTTCAAACCGTAATTTAACTAACAGCAGTTTTTTTAAAATTTATCACCTTGTTTTGGTGGAGATGGTGGCTTTGGATGAGAGGATGTGCAAGTAATGGCTTTCTTTACTTTGGCAATTGAATGCTTCACCTTTGATCCAACGCCTGACAGTATGTTGTGTGATTTCTTATGAGCAATTTTTACGTCTGCATCTCCCACATTGACCATGACCAGAGCTTCAGAACCCAAATTTGATCTTCTTTCTTCGCTTAATTCCTCTTCATCTTCTTTTTCCTCATCAATTTTTGAGTCTTCATGCTCGCCCTCATTGGTTCTTTTTGCTTGCAGGTCTTCCCCATGTGTAGTTGGCTCTTTTCGAATGGCAGACTGATCTGCCATTTGCAAGGTCTCTTTCATGGATGCCTGAAGCAGGTCTGATAGTGAAGGCTGACCTATCTCTTTTAATTCATACTTCTCCCTTGATTTTGTTGTTTCATGGCTTGTTTTCTCCTCATGCCCACATTTTGCTTCTTCTTGGTTGAGCTTAGAAGGTTTCAACATGTCACCTTCATCTTGGGAGCATTCTGCAGAGCCTCCATGTTGAATTACTGAGATGGTCTTGTTGCCAATTGAATTTTCAGGATTCACATTCTTGGTACGATCTGCTTCCAAAAATACATGTTTATCCTTTGCAGGTAGAGAGGTTACCTCTAGCTCTGTTGCATTACTACCATCCAATCCTGCAGAATGCATTGGGAGATTCTTTTCCGCTGGTTCCATGTCTGAACATTTGATATGTGGCAAAATAGGCACAGGTCCAATTTGCCCTTGACTTTCTTTGTTTTTATCATTCTGAGCTGTTTCCTCCATGTGTCTCTGATGAATGTTAGACTCTGAGACCATTTCTGTTGCTGCACTGCTGGAATTTTCTATCATCTCATTGCACTGATCAACTATTGCTTCCTTTTCATCACAATTCACTTCTTTTGCTTTTGAGACAGCCTCAGAAGTCCTTCCTGGTTGTTCCTCTGTTTCTTGCTTTTGGTCTTGTTTCTCACTTTCTTTTCCTTGTGTAAATTCAGGGAGTAGAAGGCCTTCAGCTTTATGTGCTTCGTTCTTGCTTTTTGCCGCTGAAAGCATCAGGTTTTCCTGTAGAACAGATGCCTTCATTAAATGGTTGTTTTTAATACACCAACTTGTGAGTGGTGAATATGTGTGTTTTGTATTTTTACCTCATCCTTCACTTGCACTTCCTCTGAACTGCAAATTTCATCTTTTTGGTCTTGTTTTTCACTTTCTTTTCCTTGTGTAAATTCAGAGAGTAGAATGTTTTCAGCTTTGTGTGCTTCATCCTTGCTTTCTGCTGCTGAAAGCATCAGGTTTTCCTGTAAAACAGATGTCTTCATTAGATGGTTGTTTTTAATACGCCAACTCATTAGTGGTGTGTATTGTATTTTTTACCTCAACCTTTGCTTGCGCATCTTCTGAACTGCAAATTTCATCTTTTTGGTCTTGTTTTTCACTTTCTTTTCCTTTTGTAAATTCAGGGAGTAGAAGGCTTTCAGCTTTGTGTGCTTCGTCCTTGCTTTTTGCTGCTGAAAGCATCAGGTTTTCCTGTAGAATAGATGTCTACATTAAAGAGTTGTTTTTAATACACCAACTGATTAGTGGAGAATATGGGTTATATTTTTACCTCAACCTTTGCTTGAACTTCCTCTGAACTGCAAATTTCATCATTTTGGTTTGGTCTTTCACTTTCCTGTCCTTGTGTATATTCAGGGAGTAGAAGGCTTTCATTCTTGCTTATTTTATCCTCTTCTTGCCATTGTATCATGATTGTATTTGCAATTTCTTTCTTACCTTCAGAATCCTCGATTGTTTCATGGACTGGTTTTGCTGGAGCAGCATCACCTATTATTTTCTCATGAAGTCTTTTTGGCATTACTTCCGCAGCTGCATCAAGCAAAGAGGTATTTGAACTTTGATTTACTAATCCTTCATCTTTTTCTATTTCGTCGTCAATGCTGTCAGCCCCTTTTCTGTTGTCTCCGTCCTCTAGAAATGCTGTACCAGAGCTGTTATCCTATGTAACAGGTAAAGCATGCATATTGGTCAATATGTGACAAAGGAATCCACAGAGGAGAATTTTTGGCAAATATGGATTAGGAAGACAGAGTTCGAATGTTGGTTAGTGGTAGTTCCTTGACAAAAATTGATAATTTTAATTTTGGGGGAAAGGTGGAAGACGATTTAATGGTTAGCATGACAGTTTAGTAAGTTGCCACCGCAGAGATGGCTAGATTATTCATAAATAAATTTGATTCATAAATAAGATTGCCATCAGGAGAATATTATTCTGAATTTTTTCACAAATAAATATATTGACTAAGATGGCTAGATTTTTTCATTCTAATATTCATGTTATATGGTAGCTAATAAATTTTCACTCTTACATCACACAAAATTACACCTTGTGATTCTTTCACTTCAGTCCTTCAAACATTACTAACTTGCTGCTGCCTTACAGTATACAGTATTTAAAGAAGTAATAATTTTATACATGAATAGATCTGTTAACAGCAGTTTATTTCTTAGGTTCAAAGTTTTATTTGGATTGATAAAAGTTCTATTTTGGCTAATCAAAAATTTGAATTTTCATAACTTTTATGATTTCTACGGATAATTGTTGCTATTTAGACAACCTACAAAATAGTTATTCAAGGCCATTAAAGTGGTTGAAAGTGAAAGCCGTGATTCTTAATATCTCTAATTTCCTATATATTGTGCATGCGACATTTACATGATGTATAATACTAAAAAAGCAAGGTTTAAAGTATCTACCTCTTCTCTTGAATCCTCAGTTCCTGTCTTATTGTGTGCAGGATCCAACTCGTGAGCCTCTTCAGTGTCTACTATAGTTGTAAACTCCTCCACACTCTTTCCCTCTTCTGTTTGGTGGAAGCTTCTCTCAGTTGATTCATTGGCCCTTAAATTTTGATCTGCACCTGCCACAGCCTTGTTATCAGCCTCTTCAAAAACTTCAGGCACCTGTATGATGAAGGAGATTACAACATTATGAAATGGGAGAGGTTTGTGAAGGAAAGAAGGTAAGTTTTGCTTTTCTTTTTCCCCTGACCTTTTCTGTTTCATTTGCATTCTTTATGACTTCAAATATTTCTTCTGTTTTTATCTCTTCTCCTTGCTTTAATTCATCTTCTAAGCGACTCTCTCTTATCACCTCTTCCTTAAAAGAATCAGGATGATAATTTTCCACATGTTCATCTTCTCCCTTGATCTGCATTTTTCTATCCTTAGTTAGTATTTAGTGATAATCAACAGACACAGAATGGACAAAATGCTTAAAGACATTCAGTAGGCATGAAAGTTAGTCTTGGTGTTGCACCTTCTGGCTCAGAATGTCGACTTTCATGGTTTCTTTTGGTTCAAATCTATCCTCTGCCTCAGATTTTACTTGTGCTGCTGTTTCAAGATTCTCTTCATCTGTTTTCGTCTCTTCTGCTTTTGAGATTATATCAGAACTTTGATCTTGGGCAATGGATTCAGGCACCTGATTTTTGAACTCGTATCCACTTCTGTTTTCTCCATGTGCAAATTCAACTTCATTGGAGTTTGACTTTTCCTTAATTGTGCTGCCAATGGATGCATGCTCATATTCATCTCTTTCACTTTGAGATGTCAAACTGGAGGTTTCCCCTACACTTATGCTCTTAATTTCTTGACCTTCTGTAGGTGTGGGAATGGTCTCTATGATTTCTGGAGCTTCATCATCTATTTTAGTTTTGCGGTCTCCAATAAACCTGCTATTGACAAGACTGTCCTCCAAACCTGTGTTGTTATTTAGTACTGTGCATTCTGTAGCATCAATTTTAAGCTCTCTTTCAGTGGTGAAATAACGTACTTCTGAGGTTTCCTTGGAAGATTGTGGAAGGAAGTCGTTAGCTCCCAGAATTGATGTAGACTCTTTAATTCCTTTTTCTGTTTCATCTAATGTTACTTCCTCTTGACCATCTTCTGTTTCCTTGTGCTCCCTCTCAGTAGGTTTTTGATCATCCAAGAAGCTTTTTGTTGTATCATCTTCTTTCAGGTGCTCAATATACTGGTCTTTGGTTGCATCCTCTAGAACTTCACTTTCCTTGCAGTTTGTTGTCTCTGTTATGTTCTCTATTATTTTCTCATCTGCAGAAGGTAGAGATGCTTCCTCTAACTTTTGCATCTCTTGAGTGATATCAAAATCATGCGCACCTGCGAGATGCAACTGGACATCCGTTTCCTTTTCCTCCATGAGTGAATCTTTGACGAGTGCTAAAACATGAAGGTCCTCACCTTGTTTTTGAGCTTCTTCATTCTCAGCCTCTTGCCATGTTTTTCTACTGGATTCCTGAAAAGGGTTGGGTGTTGAGACTTCCTCTGATTCCACATTGGATGATGAGACTTCCTCTAATGCCACAGTTTTGGAACTGACTGATATCTCTTTGCAGTTATCAGGATTTTTTTTCTCTTCTTCACCATTCACCCCATTTGATTTTGAGCTAGTCTGTAGGGAAGTGGTATGCAGCTCTTCTTCTATGTCCTTCTGGTCAGTTCCTGCCTTTGGGTCTTCTTGCATTAATTCTTCTTCTTTTTCTTCATCTAGAACTTGGGCCTCTGCCTCTGTGCCTTCTTTTGGATCTGTTTCTACTAGGTTCTCTGTATCTGTCCTGTCATCACAACTATTTGCTTCTCCAACAACTTTATGATCACTATTCGACTCTGATGCTTCAGATGCCAAGCTGGTAACATTTGCAGCATTCTCCTTGCTTATAATCATCTGTTCTTCCAACACTTTCATGATAGATGATGATTCCTCTTGCTTGCAATTGGGATCTTCAGCAATATCCACCGCCATGTCTTTATTAACATCCAAACCTTTTGTATGGGGGATGTTTATAAATATTGAATCTGGGCTCTTTTCCTGTTTGACAGAAATTTTACGAATAAATTTCATAAAGAGAAGCAAACTCCAGTACACCACCTTGCCACCAAGTTGCTTACCTCAGGAGCCGTGATACCGACTGCAGTTTCCATTTGAAGATCCTTGAGGTAACCTTCTTCCTCATTTAACTCTTTAGTCCTTGCGCCTATGTCAATATTCTCAATCTGTTTGGACACCTGTGGATTCCATAAGAGGTAAGTTGGTGATGGCATTGTTTTATCATTTTTCCTTTCTTTCGAGGTCTACTGGTTGGATATTGAGGAAAATTTACATAAGCTAAGGTGTTAAGCTAGGATGATCTATTAGCTATCTTTCAAGAAAAATTTACATCTCGAATTGTTTTGTGAAAAATTTAATCCAGTAAATAAATTATCCTCCTAAATATATGATTCTTTTCACCTTGCAAATAACTTTTCTTAGCTTAATCTCATGATCTTGCTCAGATTTTTTCTATTCTTGCTTATTGGTGTTCTTAACACCATCTTTTTCCTACTCCAGGAGGACCTTACCATTGAGTGCTTTTCAAAATATTGAACCTACAATACTGGTCAACAGGTCCACATTGCTCTGAGGTTTACTTCCTGAATGATCCTAATTTCCTTTGGGTTAATAGTGGTACAAGCCAGTATTAGTATTATGTTTTGAAAATGATTCTTTCTGAGAGCAAAGCAATGCCTTCTCAGTTTACCATGTTTGAACAACAGAAGACCTTTCAGAGTAAATAAACCAACAATCATTTAATCTGTTTTAGAAATAAGACTACAGTAACCTGTTTCTTGCTTCAACGTTAACTGCATCTGGGATAATAAAGTGAATTTACTGGAAGATTCTCACCTTATCCTCAGGAGTTTCTTCACTCACATCAGCTGCATCATTTGTTTTGTCTTCTTTGTGGTCACCCATGATACCTTGGCAATTTGAAGTTAGGCTTTGCTCCTCTAGAGAACTTGTTTCCGTGTCTTGAACTGAAGCAATTACTTTAACATCCTCAGTTGCTGCTTGCAATGACTCAATAGATACTTCTTCCTTTACCAAAGTGTCTTCTGTATTTTTGTCGTTTTCAAACAAGTTGGCTTTTGTTGAGATCTCATCCACAAATTTAACTTCACGTGTAGTTGTTGACTCATCTTCATCGGCTTCTTCAATTAGTGAGTTATCTTCACTGTCTCCGCTTGGAACATTTGTTGAAATATCCTATAGGAAGAATAGAAAACTTATAAACTATGTTATTTTCTTTTCGAACCTAGCCATTTATTATTAACTCATGTGCCAAATAGAATTCAATTGATAGTATGATTTTCACTTGTACCTCAAGAGTTTCCTCCTTCTTGGGACCTGCATCAATAGTTTTTCCCTCTATTTTGTGTTCTGAGATTTCTTGTGGATCTGCAGGTATGGTTTCCTCCTTGATAGAACTTATTTTTGTATCTTCACTTGAATCAGAAGCCTTAATATCCTCCGTAGTTACTTGCAAGGAGTCAGTAGGTTTCTCAACACATGCTTCTTCCTTCTCCGAAGTACTTCCTTGGTATTTCTCATTTTCCAGCAATTCAGCTTTTATTAGGTATTCGTCCCCATTTTTGGGTTCATCCATATTCCTTGACTCATCATTGGTTTCCTTTGTTGGAACTTCTGTCAAAGGTAGGATTTCACTTTCCTTCTGCAGATGTCCTTCATGTTCCTTTTGTGAGCAATCCTCTTGGATAACTGAGCTCACTTCAGTGTCCTCAGGCGGAATAGTTGTTGCAACATTCTGCTGCAATGAATAGAAAACACTCATTAAATCTTTTTAATTTGTAGAAATAAGATTGTAATTAACTTGTTAACAATTCATTGGAACAAAAGTTACAAACTCTCTTCAGTTTAAAGAAGAAATATTGTTCTTCATTTTCTTTCTTTCCTGAAACTGGCCATTTATTATTGATGATGTGCTAATTAAGCTGACTAATATAAAAGTTCAATTGGTAGTATGACTTTTACCTGTGTCTCAAGAGCTTCCTCCTTGTAAGCTTTATCAATAGTTTCTTCCTCTGTTTTGTCACCTGCTATTTCTTGTGGAGCTGCTGTTTGCATTTGCTCCTCTGTAGGTTTTGTTTCTAGGTCTTTACCCAAAGCAGATGATTTAGTATCCTCACCAGCTACTTGAAAGGAGTCTATAAGCTTCTCCACTTGTGCTTCTTCCTTCACCAAAGTTGTTCCTTTGGTTTCCCCTAACGGAACTTTCTCAGAAGATGGTTGTTCACTTTCCTTCTCCAAATGTTCCATTTGTGAGCAATCCACTTGGATAACTGAGTTCTCTGCAGTGTCCTCACGTGGAATAGTTGTTGCAACATTCTGCAGCAAGAATGGTACACCCATTAAATCATTCTAATTTATAGAAATAAGATTGGTAATAACTTGTTTCTTGCAGAACATATCAATTCATTGTTTAGTTTAAAAAACAAAACTTATAAGCTCTATTCAGTTTAAAGAAAAAGTATTGTTCTTTATTTTCTTTGCTTCCAGAACCTAGCCATTTATTGCTCACTTATGTGCTAAATCATCTAACAATAGTTGAGTTGAATTGGTAGTATATTTTCATGCATACCTCCTGTACCCCAAGAGTTTCCTCATTCATGTAAGCTGCATCGATAGTTTTTTCCTCTTTGTTGTCACCTGAGATTTCTTGATCTGTACTTAGGAGTTGCTCCTCGGTGGAACCTGTTTCTCTCTCTTGACCTGAAGTAAAGGCATTAATATCCTCAGGAGCTACTTGAAAGGAGTCAATCAGCTTCTTCTCCTGTGCTTCATTGATCACCAGAGTACTTTCTTTTGTATCCCCTGCTGGAGCTTCTGCTGAAGATAGGCTTTCATCTTCCTTTTCCAATTGTTTATTCTGTTCCATATGTGAGCAATCAACATCGATTTGTGGATTATCTTCTATTTCCTTATAAGTAGTCTCAACATTCTGCAACAAGAATAAAATACTCACTAAATCTGTTAAATTTCGACAAAAAAGAGTATTGCTAACTTGTTCTTTCAGAACATAACAACTCAATCATCAACAATGCGAGAACTAAGTTTGTGATGGTAATCTACTTTGTATGATTCTCACCTTGTCCTCAGGAGTTTCTTCATTCACACCAGTTGCATCATTTGTTTTGTCTTCTTTGCTGTCACCTATGATTCCCTGATGATTTGCAGTTAGGCTTTGCTCCTCTAGTGAACTTGTTTCTCTGCTTTGAACTGAAGCGAATGCTTTAATATCCTCAGCTGTTACACCCAAGGACTCAGTAGATACTTCTTCCTTCACAAAAGTATCTTCCATTCTTTTCTCATTTTCAAAGAAGTCAGTTTTTATTGAGCTTTCCTCCACAAATTTTGCATCATCCATTATCATTGATTCATCATCATTGGTGTTTCCTGTTGAGAATTCCTTCCACGGTGGATTTTCTAATCCAGCTTCTTTAATTGGCGTTTTATCTTCATTGTCTCCAGTTGAAACATTTGTTGCAATATCCTGTAGCAAGAAATAAAAAACTTATAAGCTGTGTAGTTGAAAGAAAACTATGTTCAGTACCTCAGATGGAATCTAGCCATTTTTATTGTTCACTTATGTGCCAAATAAGCTAACGCCTAACAATAGCAGAATTCAATTGATAGCATGGTTTTCACATGTACCTCAACAGTTTCCTCCTTCATGTCAACTACATCAATAGCTTTTTCCTTTATTTTGTCACATGAGATTTCTTGAGGATCTGCTGTTATGATTTGTTCCTCAGTCGAATTTATTTTTGTGTCTTGACTCAAATCAAATATTTTATCCTCAGCAGCTACTTGCAAGGAGTCAATATGCATCTCCACAGGTGCTTCTTCCTTCACCGAAGTAGTAACCACGTAGTTCTCTCTTTCCAACAATTCAACTTTTGTTAGGTCTTCATCCCTATTTTCGGGTTCATGCATATGTCTTGACTTGTCATCTTTGGTTTCCTCTGTTGGAGCTTCTGTCAAAGATAGGTTTTCACTTTCATTCTCCAACTGTTCCACTTGGGTAACTGAGTTCTCTTCAGTGTGCTCATGTGGAATAGTTGGTGCAACATTCTGCTGTAAGAATAGGAACACTTAAGAAATTTTCCAATTATAGAAATAAGATTGTGAGCACTTGTTTCTTGCAACATAATCATTCAGTTTAAAAAACAAAACTTATAAGCTCCGTTCAGTTTAAAGAAGAAGTATTTTTCTTTATTTTCTTTGCTTTTAGAACCTAGCCATGATTATGCTTGTATTTGCTAAACAATCTAACAATAACTGAGCTGAATTGATAGTATAATTTTCACCTGTACCACCAGAGTTTCCTCGTTTGTGGAAACTGCATCAATAGTTTTTTCCTCTGTGTTATCACCTGCTATTTCTTTTGGATCTGTAATTCGGATTTGCTTCTCAATAGAACTTGTTTCTGTATCTTGACCTGATGTATATGCTTTAATATCCTCACTAGCTGCTTCCAATGAGCCAATAGGCTTCTCCCCATGTGCTTCTTTGATCACCAAAGTACATTCTCTTGAGTCCCCTGCTGGAGCTTCTTCTGAAGATGGGTTTTCACTTTCCTTTTCCAAATGTTCACTGTGTTCCATTTGTGAGCAATCGACATGGATTAGTGAGTTCTCTTCTGTGTCCTCACATGGAATAGTTGTTGCAATATTCTGCAATATGAATAGAAAACTCATTGAATTTGTGCAAGTTATATAAATGAGATTACTAATAACTTGCTTGTTGCAGAACCTAGCAATTTTATCTTCACCAATGTGTAAACTACATTTGTCACAATAGAGTTAATTTCCTGATATGATTCTCACCTTATCCTCAGGAGTTTCTTCCTTCACATTAGCTGAATCATTTTTCTTGTCTTCTTTGTGGTCACTTATGATTCCTTGATGATCTGCAGTTTGGCTTTGCTCCACTGCAGAGCTTGTTTCTCTGTCTTGAACTGAAGCAAATGCTTTAGTATCCTCAAATGCTACTTGCAAAGATTCCATAGATACTTCTTCCTTTAACAAAGTATCTTCTCTATTTTTGTCATTTTCAGACAAGTCAGCTTTTATTGAGCTTTCATCCAAAAATTTGTCCTCATGCATAATTGTTGACTCATCATCATTGGCTTTCCTTGTTGAAGCTTCTTTCAAAGATGGATATTGTGAGCCATCTTCTTTGATTGGTGACTCACCTTCACTGTCTCCATTTGGGATATTTGTTGCAATATCCTGTAGCAAGAATAAGAAAACTTACAACTTATGCTGAGTTGAAAGAAAAAATGTTGTTCATTTTCTTTTCTTTTCAAACTAGTCATTTATCCACTTATGTGCCAAATAAGGCTAACTATAATAGAATTCAATTGATGGTATGATTTGCCCTTGTACCTCAAGGACTTCCTCCTTTGTGTCAGCTGCATCAATATTTTTTTCCTCTATCTTGTCTCCTGGGATTTCTTCTTCGATAGAATGTATTTTTGTTTCTTCACTCGAATCAGATGCTTTGGTATCCTCAATGGCTACTTGCAAGGAGTCAATAGACTTCTCCACACATGCTTCTTCCTTCACCAAAATATCTTTCTCATTTTCCAACAATGCAGCCTTTACTTTGTCTTCATCCTCATCTCTGGATTCATGCTCATCTTTTGCCTCGTCCTTGGTTTCTTCTGTTGGAACTTCTATCAAAGATGGGTTTTCACTTTCCTTCTCCAAATGTTGCTCATGTTCCATTTGAGAGCTATCAACTTGTATAACTGACTTCACTTCAGTGTCCTCATGTGGAATAGTTGTTGCAACAGTCTGCAGCAAAGAAGAGAACACTTGTTAAATATTTTTAATTGATAGAAACAAGAGTGTTCTTGCAGAACATAACAACGAGCTAAGGATAATTCAGTTCAATTGATGGTATGATTTTCACCCGTATCTCAAGAGTTTCCTTATTTGTGTAAGCTGCAGCAATAGTTTTTTCCTCTGAGTTGTCACCTGAGATTTCTTGCAGCTCCATAATTAGAATTTTCTCCTCAATAGAACTTGTTTCCGTGTGTTGATCTGATGCAGATACTATAATACCCTCAATAGCTACTTGCGGGGAGTTAATAGGCTTCTCCACCTCGGTTTTGTTGATTACCAAAGTACTTTCTGTGGTGTCCCCTGTCGGAACTTCTGACAAAGATGGATTTTCACTTTCCTTTTCCAAATGTTGTTCATTCTGTTCCATTTGGGAGCCATCAACATGGATTCGTGAGTTCTCTTCTGTGTCCTCACATGGAATAGTTGTTACAACACTCTGCAAAAAGAATAAAATGCTCACTACATCTGTTCAATTTATAGAAATGAAAATAGCAAGAACTTGTTTCTTGCAGAACATAACAATTTAATCTTCACAATGTGTAAACTACGTTATGATAATAATGTTAATTTCCTGATATGATCCTTACCTTGTCCTCAAGATTTTCTTCTTTCAGGCTAGCCTCTTCATTTATATTGTCTTCTTTGCGGCCAACTATGATTCCTTGATGATCTGCAATTAGGCCTTGCTCCTCTAGAGAACTAGTTTCTCTCTCTTGAACTGAAGCAAATGTTTTAATATCCTCAGCTGCTACTTGCAAGGATTCTGTAGATACTTCGTCCTTCACCAAAGTATCTTCTGTATTTTTGTCATTTTTGGGCAAATAAACTTTTATTGAGCTTTGATCCACAATTTTGGCCTCATGCTTGATGGTTGACTCATCATCATTGGCGTTCCCTGTTGAGAATTCTTTGAAAGATGAATCTTGTGAGCCATCTTCTTCGGTTGGTGGGTCACCTTCATTGTTTCCAATTGGAACATTTGTTGCAATATCCTGCAGCCAGAATTAAAAAACTTATAAACTATGTTTAGTTGAAAGGAAAAAAGTGTTGCTCATTTTCTTTTCTTTTCAAAACTAGCCATTTATCCACTTGTGTGCCAAATAAAGCTAACTATAATAGAATTCAATTGATAGTACGATTCTCCCTTGTACCTCAAGAATTTCCTCCTTCGTGTCAGCTGCATCTATAGTTTTTTCCTCTATTTTGTCTCCTGGGATTTCTTGTTGATTTGCATTTAGGATTTGTTCCTCGGTAGAACATATTTTTGTATCTTCGATTGGATCAGATGCTTTAATATCCTCAGTAGCTACTTGCAAGGAGTCAACAGGATTCTCTGCACATGCTTCTTCCTTTACTGAAATATCTTTCTCATTTTCCAACAATTCAGCTTTTACTAAGTCTTCATCCTTATCTTTGGATTCATGCACATCTTTTGACTCGTCTCTGGTTTCCTCTGTTGGAACTTGTATCAAAGACGGGTCTCCACTTTCCTTCTCCAATTCCTTATGTTCCATTTGTGAGCAATCCACTTGGATAACCGACTTCACTTCAGTGTCCTCATGTGGAATAGTTGTTGCAGCATTCTGCAACAAAGAAAAGAACACTTGTTAAATATTTTTAATTGATAGAGATAAGAGTGTTCTTCCAGAACATAACAATCATCATTCAGTTTAAAGAATAAAACTTATGAACTCAGTTCAGTTTAACGAAGGAACACTGTTCGCCATTAGCTTTTCTTTCAGAAACACTATTTATTATTCATGTCTGTGCTGAATGAACTAAAGATAATTCAGTTCAATTGATGGTATGATTTTCACCTGTATCTCAAGAGTTTCCTTATTTGTGTAAGCTGCAGCAATAGTTTTTTCCTCTGAGTTGTCACCTGCGATTTCTTGCGGCTCTGTAATTAGGTTTTGCTCCTTGATAGAACCTGTTTCTGTGTGCTGATCTGATGCAGAAACTTTAATATCATCAGTAGCTAATTGCAAGGAGTCAATATGCTTCACCTCCTCCTTTTTGTTGATTACCGAAGTACTTTCCCCTGTCGGAGCTTCTGACCAAGATAGATTTTCACTTTCCTTTTCCAGATGTTGTTCATTCTGTTCCATTTGGGAGCCATCAACATGGATTGGAGAGTTCTCTTCTGTGTCCTCACATGGAATATTTGTTGCAACACTCTGCAAAAAGAATAAAACACTCATAAATCTGTTCAATTTATAGAGATGAAATTATAATAACCTGAACATAACAATTTAATCTTCAACAATGTGTAAACCACGTTTGTGATAATAATGTTAATTTCTTGATATGATCCTTACCTTGTCTTCAAGATTTTCTTCCTTCATGTTAGCTGCTTCATTTATTTTGTCTTCTGTGTAGTCAACTATGATTCCTTGATTTGCAATTGGGTTCTCCTCTAGAGAACTTGCTTCTCTGTCTTGAGCTGATGTAAATGTTTTAATATACTCAGCTGCTACTTGCAATGACTCAGTAGATACTTCTTCCTTTATCAAAACATCTATATTTTTCTTGTTTTCGGACAAATCAGCTTTTGTTGAGCTTTCATCCAACAATGTGGCCTCATGTGTGATTGTTGACTCATCATAACTGGTATTCCCTGTTGAAGCTTCTTTTAAACATGGCTTTTGTGAGCCATCTTCAGTTGGTGAGTTATCTGCATTGTCTCCATCTGGAACATTTGCTCCAATATCCTATAGCAAGAATGAAAAACGTATAAATGATATTCAATTGAAAGAAAAAAAATATTGTTCTTGGTTTCCTTTTCTTTTTGGACCTAGCCATTTATTGTTCTCTTGTGTGCGGAATAAGCTAACAATAATTGAATTACGTTAGTTGTATGATTTTTGCTTGTACCTCTAGGGTTTCCTCCTTTGTGTCTGCTGCATTAATAGTATTTTCCTCTATTTTGTCACCTGAGATTTCTTCTTGTTCTGCAGTTGGGATATCTTCCTTGATTGAACTTGTTTTTGTGTCTTGACTTAAATCAGATGCTTTAATATCCTCAGCAGCTACATGTAAGGAGTCAATAGGCTTCTCCATACCTGCTTCTCCCTTCACCGGTGTACTTGCTACATATTTCTCATTTTCCAAGAATTCAGCTTTTATGAGGTCTTCATCCCTATTTATAAGTTCATGCATATTTTTTGACTCATCATAGGTTTCCTCTGTTGGTGCTTCTGTCAGAGATCGGTTTTCATTGTCCTTCTCCAAATGGTCCTCATGTTCCATTTGTGAGCAATCCACTTGGATAACTGAGTTTGCTTTAGTATCCTCATGTGGAATAGTTGTTGCAACATTCTGCAGCAAGAATAAATTGTTATCTATGTTGAATATAAAGGGTAAATATTGGTGTTCATCTTTTTCTGCCCATGAATGGCTAATCATTGTTCAAAAGTGTGCTATATGGTAATAAAATTCAAATACTATTATGATGCTTACCTGTACCTCAACAGTTACCTCCATGTCAGTTGCATTTATTGCAACATTCTGCTGCAAGAATTAGAAAACAAACAAACTAAATAATCAGTTATATTTGCCCAAAAAAAAAAGAGAAGATATTTATTTTTGCTATTTTTAGCAAGAATAGCTTTGATGCTTCAATATGCATAACTAAAGTAGTTATAATAAAGGTCAAATACTATTAACATTTCCGATCTGTACCTCAAGAGTTTCCTCCTTTGTTTCAGCTGCATCAACTGTCTTCTCATCTACTTTATTATCCTCAAGGGCTGCATGAAAGGATTCTACAGGCTTTTCTATCTGCATTTCTTCCTTCAGCAAAGGGCTTTCTATATTTTTCTCCTTTTCAAACAATTTTGCACTTCTTGGGTTTTCATCCTCAAATTTCACCTCACCCATTATTCTTAACTCGTTATCATTGGCATTCCCTGTTAAATCTTTTGTCGAGGATGGTTTCTCACTTTCCTTTTCCAAATGCTCCTCATCTTTCATTTGTGAGCCATCAACTTGGATCAATGAGCTCTCTTCGGCCTTCTCATTTGAAACAATTATTGCAACATTCTGCAACAAGAACAATGAGTTCACTAACTGTGTTGAGTTTAAAGAAAAAATATTTTTGTTCATATTTTGATTCTTGGGAAGAATAGCTTTGGTGCTTCAATATGTGTAACTAAAGTAGTTATAATAAAGGTCATATACTATAACATTTCCGATCTGTACCTCAAGAGTTTCCTCTGTTTCAGCTGCATCAACTGTCTTTGCATCTACTTTATTATCCTCAAGGGCTGCATGAAAGGATTCTACAGGCTTTTCTATCTGCAGTTGTTCCTTCAGCAAAGGGCTTTCTATGTTTTTCTCCTTTTCAAACAATTCTGCACTTCTTGGGTTTTCATCCTTAAGTTTCACCTCACCCATAATAGTTAACCCGTTATCATTGGCGTTCCCTGTTAAATCTGTTGTCAAGTATGGTTTCTCGCTTTCATTTTCCAAATGCACCTCATCTTCCATTTGTGAGCCGGTGACTTGGATCAATGAGCTCTCTTCGGCCTTCTCATTTGAAACAATTGTTGCAACATTCTGCAATAAGACAGGGAGTTCACTAAATTTTTCGAGTTTAAAGAGAATATTTTATTTGTATTTTGATTCTTTTGAAGAATAGCTTTGATGCTTCATCTATGTGCAACTAAAGCAGTTATAATAAAGGTCAAACATTATAACATTTCTGGCCCATACCTCAAGAGTTTCCTCCTTTGTTTCAGCTGCTTCAACTGTTCTGTCCTCTGCTTTAATATCCTCAAAGGCTGCATGGAATGGTTCTACAGGCTTCTCCATCTGCAATTCTTCCTTCAGCAAAGCACCTTCTATGTTCTTCTCCTTTTCAAACACTTCATCTGTTCTTGGAATTTCACCCTCTATTTTGACCTGTTCCATTGCAGTTAACTCGTTATCATTGGCATTGCCTGTCAAATCTTTTGCCGGTGATGGTTTCTCACTTTCCTTTTCCAAATGCTCCTCATCTTTCATTTGTAAGCCAGCAACTTGGTTCAATGAGCTCTCTTCCGCCTTCTCATTTGAAACAATTGTTGCAACATCCTGCAATAAGAACAGTGAGTTCACTGACTCTCTCGAGTTTAAAGAGAGAATATTTTATTCATATTTTGATTCTTTTGATGAATAGCTTTGATGCTTCATCTATGTGTAATTAAAGCAGTTATAATAAAGGTCAAATGCTATAACATTTCTGGCCTGTACCTCAAGAGTTTGCTCCTTTGTTTCAGCTGCTTCAACTGTTCTGTCCTCTGCTTTAATATCCTCAAAGGCTGCTTGGTATGGTTCTAAATGCTTCTCCATCTGTAATTCTTCCTTCAGCAAAGCATTTTGTATGTTCTTCTCCTTTTCAAACAGTTCTTCTTTTCTTGGTATTTCACCGTCAATTTTGACCTGATCCATTGCAGTTAACTCATTATCATTGGCATTGCCTGAATCTTTTACCAGTGATGGTTTCTCACTTTCCTTTTCCAAATGTTCCTCATCTTTCATTTGTAAGCCATCAACTTGGATCAATGAGCTCTCACTGGCCTTCTCATTTGAAACGATTGTTGCAACATCCTGCAATAAGAACATGAGTTCACTAACCTTTTTTGAGTTTAAAGAAGAATAACGTTATTCATATTTTGATTCTTTGGAACAATAGCTTTGATGGTTCACTTTACGTAAGTAAACTAGTTACAATCAAGCCCAAATACTTTTTAACATTTTTGACCTGTGCCTCATGAGTTTCCTCCTTTGTATCAACTGCATCAACTGTTTTCTCTTCTGCTTTAATATCCTCAAGGGCTGCATGGAATGATTCTACAGGCTTCTCTGTCTGCACTTCTTCCTTCAGCAAAGCATTTTCGGTATCTTTCTCTTTTTCAAACAATTCTTCTCTTCTTGGGTTTTCACCCTCAGTTTTCACCTCATCTATTGCAGTTAACTCGTCATCATTTGTGTTCCATGTCAAATCTTTTGTCACCGACAGTTTCTCCCTTTCCTTTTCCAAATGTTCGACGTCTTTCATTTGTAAGCCATCAACTTGGATAGATGAGCTCTCGTTGGTCGCCTCATTCAAAACAATTGTTGCAACATTCTGCAACAAGAACAGTAATGTCACTAACTTTATTGGGTTTAGAGATATATGCTGTTATTTATATTTTGATTTCTCTGAAGAATAGCTTTGATACTCCATATATGTCATTAAACTAGTTATAATAAATGATCAAATACTTAACATTTCTGACCTGTGCCTCAAGAGTTTCCTCCTTTGTTTCAGCTGCATCAACAGTAGTATCATCTGTTAAACTTTGCTCCTTGAAAGAACTTGTGTCTGTCTCTTGACCCAAATCAGATGCTTTAGCATCCTCAGAAGCTACATCCAAGGAATCTTTTGGCTTCTCTAGTTCAGATTCTATCTTCAGCAACATACTATCTGTACTTTTCTCATTTTCACACAATTCAGCTTTCCTCAGTTCTTCTTCCTCAATTCGGGTGTCATGCATAACTACTGGCTCAAGATCACTGGCTTCCTTTGCCACAGGTAGTGGTGAATTTGTTCTTTCACTTTCTTCTCCCAAATGTTCTGTATTTTTTATTTCTGAGATCATCAATTTTTCTTCAATTTCCTTATTTGAAACAATTGTTGAGAAACTCTGCAACAAGAATAAACGTTCATCAACTCTGTTGAGTTTGGCAACTAATTTAATAAAAAAAAGGTTGAGCTTTTAGCACGACTCTTTCCTGTACCTCATGAACTTCCTTTGGTGTGTCAATCTCATCAATTGTTTTTTCGTCTGTACTCTCACTTGTGATCTCTTGTAGATTTGCAGTTATGCTTCCTTCTCTGGCTGAAAAACTCTGCAGCAAGAAAAGGATATTCATTAGCTTTATTGAGCTGAAATATAACAGATAATATTCCTTTTTCAAATGTATAACTAAGGCAATGACAGTAAAATTCAGTTCTTATTATGACTCTTATCCATACCTCAAGAACTTCCTTCTGCGTGTCAACTGCATCAATTATTTCTTTCCCTGTAACATCACTTGTGATTCCTTGTAGATTTGCATCTGTGCTCTGCTCTTCTATAGAACTTGTCTTGTTGTCTTGGCCTAAATTAGCTGCTTCAATATTTTCTGGAGCTATATGCAGTGACTCTACAGGCTTCTCTGCTCGCTCTTCTTCATCAGGCAATGTACTTGCACTTTTCTCATTTTTGAACAATTCAGCTTTTCTGATGTCTTCATCCTCATATTTGACATTATCAATCCCTGCTGGCTCGTTATCATTGCTAGCCACAGTTGATACTTCTATCAACCGCAGTTTCTCACTTTCCTTTTCCAATTGCTCAACACGTTCCATTTGTGAGCCATCAACTTGAATCAGTGAGCTCGCTTCAGTCTTCCCAGTGACTGTCGGATTGCTAGCAATATCTTCTAAGGTTTTAGACTGGTTTGCTACATCCCCTTTGTTCTCATTCACATTGTTTTCTAATAGAATTCCAGAATCTTCTGGTTCTATCACAGCCCTATCTCCTCTCTGGATGGATATGCTGTCTTCTTCACAGAGAGAAGAACTTATCTCATTCTTGCTTTGAAGCTCATCACTATTAGAAGTTGCATTTACTATGGTTTCTGTAGATGTACTACTTTCTTGACTTCTTTTTGAGGAAGTCTCATCACTGGCATCAATTTCTAATGGTTGATCATCTGATTTGATATTTTTAGGAAGCAAAATTTCAGCATCATCTTTTACTGTCTGATCTGGCTTTTCAGTAACCTGATTGGCATCTGGTGAAATGTCATTTATTTCACACTGAACCTTGCCAATTGAGGGTGTTGTCAAAAAATTCTCTCTCTCAACTGTAGGAGGTTCATTGGGTGTATCACCTTGAGCCTTTTCTTCTTGAGGAATTTTATTAATTGAAATGCTGGTAGCTGGATCTAATATGCTTTCACCTTGCTCCCTTCTCTGTGAAAAATATGAAGATACATGAGGGCAGCATAAGTTCAATATTGAAAGAGTAGCATTGGTTACTTAATTATAAAACATATATTACTTACTTGATTCAGTAAAGAATCTGTTTATTAATAAAGTAAAATAAAAAATACAACAGTTCTTTACTAGTTTAAATATTTTTATCGACTCAAGTTTGCAATCTTGAATATATAAGCAAGTCTCTAAGCAATTGCAATTTTACTTGCTTTTATAAGTCCTGTTGTGCGCGCGCGCGCGTGTGTGTGGGGGAGGGGGGGGTTCTCTCTCACTATCTTAATTGTTTGGTGATTCATTAATTCTTGAAAACCTCAAGATTACTTTGTGGATTTCATTTGCTCTTTTTGTTTCACTAAGCTTTCGAAAAGCAGTCCAAAATTTAAGTTGATTCTATTGATCCTCTTCCTCAGAGAAAGAGGATCAAAAGAATTTCCAGTCATGATTCTTGCATATTAGATTATCCATATAATATACAAAAAGAAACTCTAACTATTTGACATAATTCTCTTTGAATAAAATCTCAATTCTATCGATGGTTTCATTAGATATCTTACAACTAAAATACCTCTTTTTCTTGATCCAATTCCTCCAACACTGGGAAACCCAGTTAGATATAGGATAAACTTTTTAGCTATTGGCAGAATCTTTTCTTGTGTTTTCTAAGCCTTAGTGATGTAACTAGTTTGTTTGAATATGCAAGCTTCTTCATACGATCACAATAGATTAAAAAAGGCACATAGTATGTATTATATTTCCATCAGATGTATGAAGAAAATAAATGAATATCTTCTTATTGCTAACAAACTGCATAGTAAAAGATAACACAACAATTTGAAGAAAACATAAAGTGTCATGTTGAACTATCTTACGGCAAATTCATGCTAAAGAACTCATCAACTTCTGAAGTAGTAGCTATTCGAAGATTAATCCTCTGGTGGTAGCTAAGATCATGTCTACATAAGTGAGATGGCATGATTCCAATAGATTTGAATATAAATTTCTATAAAAACACTGCCCAATAAGTCATATCTAACTGGCATGATGATATCACTTACTGTTTCACATATAGGTGCTGGAATATCTGCTTCAGTTGCCATTTTCTGATTCCCCCACTTGGAATCTGCACGGAATTGGATTATGGAAATTCTAACACATCTGAAATTTTCAGTAAGTATACTTATATGCTAGTTTATTCTGAGTTTTTCTCATCATCATAGATTAAACAGAGAGGTTTTATATATGGTAGATGGTATGTGATAATGTTCGTGATTGAAAGTTTGCTAAAGTTGGCAAAAGTTGACAAAATGCCACTTCACTTTTGCTATTATTTTTGAGTTGGCTAGAGATTGATAGTGGTCCTAGCGAGTGATCAGTCTCACATGCCCAAGTTGTTACATGATGAAATTACTCTTCTAAAATAGAATCAATTATTTTCCCCCACCCACTGATTGCTGCTTCTGGGCCAAAACAAAATGCCAGGTTTTCAACAGTAGTTTCACAAGGTCTGTAACTGTGAAAGTTTTTCATTGTGGGACAATAATTCATTCAAATTTTTGGAACAATACAATTATTTGGACATACTTTCAGAGAGGGGGGAAAAATGCTCAATATTCCTTCAGATTTGCCCATTCATATTTGCTTGCTTGCTAGCTAGGAAAGATCAAAAGATCATTTACCTAACCCGAATCTTGAAATAAAATGAATATTAGGGATTTCTTTATCCAAAAAATAATTCGCAGATAAAAGAGATATTTTTACTGATTTTCTAATAGAATACTGTTTGAAGTATATCAAAAGGGTTATATCTATTAAATATGTATCCAAATAGCTTCTATATCCAACTTTTCTTTTATTATTGGTTCTATTCGGGACAACCCAAGCCATGCTCTTAAGCGAATTTATGAGATTAGGGTAATTTTTTAAACTAATCCCTTTTGGAGGAGAAGTTTATTTCTTTGAATTTAGTTGGTCTGAAAATTACACTTGGTTAATCCACCTAATTATTTCACAAGAATCCAAAACTTATATATTCTAGGATGACGATGGTAATGATGCTTTAGACTTTTTTATTAGATAAGAACACATCATACATCCAGTGTAGGGAATCTTGCTTTTGATGAATTTGAACTGATTAGTGTGGCCAGATTGGCATATCGTCTCCTTATAATATTTTCTAAGTGGCTAATAATTACTGGTACTGTTAAACTATATACATTTTTACTATTCAGCTATGCTTAAACTGTAAGTAATCTTTTTTTATTCTTACTTGCATGTTAAAAAGGTTTTTCTTATGGCTTCTGCAGTTGAACCTCATGCTGACTAAGAAGATTAATGAGGGGAGGCAGCCTCAACCAGGTTAGTTAATGCTTTGATTGTACAAATTTATTTATTCATTAAGGCCCTATCAGCCCAATAATTTCTTTATTTCAAATAAAAATTTGAATTCAAATAAGAAATTTATTGATAAAATTTTGTGAAAAAAGGATTCCGAATATGCATGTAACGAGTTAAAATCGGAATAAATTCTGTTTATTCCAACTAATAGGTAAATATTATTATTATAGAAATAGAAAAACCTTATCTTATAAACGCACTTGTCATTGACCGTGTTTTTTACATTTCATAAAATTAAATAAACACAAGTTGCTAAAATCCTTATTCAATAAAGCCACCCAAAAAGAATTTAACCGAAAAAATTAATAAAAAGTAGGCTGGGTGCGTATGCATACACACACATCAGATGTTGATTTGAATACTAATCCACTTGGAATTCTAATTGTTCATCTCAACTATCAGTTAGGAAAATGTCTATTTTATTTTAAACATAAGGGAATGTTTGATTATGTTTTTTTAAAATAAAATTATTTTAGAAAAACATAATCAAACATATTATCATTTTCCCTCCAAAATACCTCCAAAAAAAATTCTAAAATACTCTCTATTATTGATGATGTTAAAGTATGGTGGCTTGAGCATTGGGTTTAGGTCCACTTTAGTTGACTAGAAAGTTGGTTGGAAATGAATATGGTGATGAGAGTGAGTTGAGTTTTGCAACCAAACAACACACATGAGGCCCTTGATTAGGGCACTCCAATGCTTAAGTCAGTATAATCGACTAAAATTTAGAGCGGCGGAGTGAGGCCAAAGTTATACTGAACTTACCTTATGGCACAGCTGCAATGGGATATTTATAGTTTCAAGTAAGAGATTAAAATGCACATAGTACCTTTGCTCCTGCAAGGAGGATCTTTGTCCTCACATGAGGGTTTTTAAGTCTTTTTTATATCTGAAACTCTCTTTACAAGTGGTGTGTCCCCTATTCTCCTAGGATATAGTGGAGATCTCATCATTTAATGCAAAGACAAGCTGCCTATCAATGTATTTAATGTGGCAGTGTGGTGGTTGAATATATTTAATGCGACAGCGACTGGTGGTGAGAGAAACCTTCCTGTCTCGTAGGTCGACCTATTCTGGTCGAAATGTCTCCTTGGTTGTGGATCTCCCCGGGTTGCAGGTCTCTCTGTCTACTCTGATCGAATACATGACCTCTTCTGGTCGAGATGACTCTCTGACAGCGAGCTTTTTAACCATAGCTTGGTTAATTAAATAAAGATCAATAGCTTTTATTGATTGATTAACCTAATATATTCTTGGGTCTGGGCTGGTTCTATTGGATCTGTTGGGCTCGTCTTACTTCCTTATATCAACTATCTTTCATTATTCTCAAAATTTTCTCATTTTTTAATATATACATACATATATTATATATATTATATATTTTTTATTATTTTAACAATAAAAAAATCATTTAATTTTATTTTCACCTCAAAAATCAACAAAAAGGTGTTGATTTCATTACTATAATAAAAAAAACACATACTAAAATTCTTCAAAATAAATTTTTAACTGTTTTTCAAAATACAACCAAAAATCAAATATTTTCTAACATAGTTTTTATATTTTTTAATAATTTATTCTTTCAAAATATATAATAAACACACAATAAAAGCACACCAAAAAAAAAAACAAACATTTCCTAAACTTTATTAGAATCGGTCTAACGTTATTTAATCTTGCCCGTATCTAATGTGTACAGAGAGGCTAGGTAGGATGGAATAGTACCCTCGAAAAGCAGTTTAATAACAAAAGCAACCATCTGAATCAAAACCGACCAAAACAAAACTGGATTGTCGTCCTCTGCCGTCCCGTATGTGTATCAATGCTACTGACTTGATTCTTTTTGTCCTTTTAAAATGCTTTTTGTATATAATGCAATTTTAGATGATGCATTTATTAATAAAGTATAGTTACTATTTATCTTTTTATATATAAAAAAGCAAGTTTGGGATTAAAATAGTGTAATCCACTAACTTCTCATTTAAAAAACTCAAATATTTATCTTTTACATTAATTAATCGTCGTGGTATGTTGTCCATAGATACATAAATTTAGGTCATCGTACTATTGATATTCAGTAGTTTGTAATTCAATGACATCAGTCTTTCTTATTATGTGAGAGGTTTCGAGTTCGAACTCGAATGAGTTTCTTTGTACACCTTATATATATAGTTGTGGAGTTTATACTTTTATTTACTTGATTTGATATTACATTCTATTGACTTATTATAAGGATAATCTTAGTATTTGTAATGTTCTCAAAAAAAAATTTATATTAATAAATTATAAAATACTCAATTTTTTATATATTATAGACAAACAATATCATAATTTTAATAATGTCCACATTGAATAACATACAATATAATGAAAATTTCATTAATATAAAATCATATAAATAATTCCTAAATCAAAAATTCAAAAACGTAGGATAAACCTACTCACACATTCTATAAGGTTTTTCATAATATTTTGATCTTATTACTTGTGTTTTTTATTTTCTATCAACTGATAAATATACTTTTGGATTTAAATTAAAAATTAAGGATATAACTTTGAGTAGTGTATGGTATACGTAGTATTAAGATTTTGTAATTTATTGCCATAGAATTTATTTTGAATTTTTCAAATCGATATACTAGTGATGATCATATTTTTTGCGTGTTAAAGATTAGTTTATTTTACATTAATAATATGAAAGGAATTTTTTTTAGTCAATAACATATGATTTTTCTATTGTATACAACTGCGAAAGTCGGGTGATTTTTAAGTCCTAATCCGAAATTCCTGTCAGAAAGAGACCATTGCTGGCGAGTGTCACATTCTTTGGGACATGATCGGGTGTGGACGGCAGATCAACCCCTACTTTGACACGATTCCTCGTTTTGGCCATTAATCAATGCCTTTACGAGCAAAAAAGGAATTGTGTTTTTGCTATTAATTTTATTCATAAAAAAGTATTATTTTCCTCTTTAATTTTCTTTTTTTTTAAAAAAAAAGATATGCAAATATTCATTATTTCATAAATTTGTATTAAATATTTATTAAATTATAATTTATGACTTTAATTTGAAATTTTTATAGTTTTGGGAGATTATTCAAGAAATCCTTGTTGCGGGACACAAGCCCTCTTGTTATATATTTAATGTTAAGCTTTTTAGGCTAAAATTGACAAGGAATTAGTTCTGATTTGATCGTGAAGTATTTCTAATTATAATTTTTTTGATTTAATTTCACAATACTATTGTATTGTATTAAATTGAGTTTGTTATATAGAACTTGTTTTATCTTGTATTTAAAATCATATTCATGTCTATATTATTTATAGTAGTGAATTGGATTATTAAATAGAATTTATTTTACGAATGTAATTCTATTATGATTCGTTAAGTTTCAACCTCGAACTTCGAATGTATAGATGTAAGATCGATGCTGTTGGCTAGGTTGAAATTTATTAGTTGAAAATATACGTTTGATTTTCTCAATAGGAAAGCGACAGAATGTTTTCGGTATTGTATATTTTCAAACACTCTACATCAATCAAAAGAATGAATCAAATCCAATCAAAAAATACTCTTTCTTTTAGGAAAAAGATTAAGCAAAATAAGAGTCAAAATGCAAGTACAATAAATATTAGGTACTTCGAAAAAATTTGCGTCTAAACAGATGTTTGACTAATTTTATTTAAAAAATCTTATAAATTTCTACATTTTATAAGA
>JACGDI010005525.1:79177-92041 GCA_014898725.1 Jacaranda copaia
AAAATCCAAAAAGAAATAGGATAAAAATTTAGGGATGCGGAAAGTTTCTTATTGTTATGCTTCTAGTAGATATGAGAAAAGCCATTACTGTTGATGTATAAGCCAGACTTACATGGCTTTGGGTCATGAGGTTAACTTGAGTTGCACTTCTACAAGCAAAATTTTCCACAGATTTGCCTCTTTTTGGTTGTCATTTTGAGGATGCTTCTTTTTATGTATGTTCTGTAATTCTCAGATTTTTTAAGGAGTGAAGCTGATTTTAATTTAATTCTGGGATATTTTCTGCAAATGAAATGTTAATGCTGAAACTAGTTATTTTATTCTGTATGAAGGTAGTTTATATATTTTTCTTTTGTGTATTATCTTATCTTATCTTTTTTCCTTGTGCTCTGGCCATGACACAGAAAATGTCTTTTCATCCTTGGTGGGCCTGCAATTCATGTGGCAATTGATGCCTGAAACCGATGGATTGCCTCACAACCTTGTCCATGTTCCTCTGAAGGACTCTCCATTGAGCGATTGTGGTGGCTTGTGTGGTGACTTGGATATCCAAGTAAAGCTTGAAGAAAGTGGTGTATTTTCTGACTTGTATGTGGTGAAAGGCACTGAAATTGGCCATGAGATTGTTTCTGTTAATTTGCTAGAACCATCAGTGGAGCACCTGGGAGACAAGATTGTATTGACAGTTGCAGAAGCAATGTCTCTAGATCCTCCTTCGCCTGTATATGTCCTCATTGGTGCTGTTGTCCGTTATACCCTTAATGTTATTTGTGGTAATACTCCGCATGTTGTGAATTTACCATCTCGATTCCATCAGTGGTCTGGTTTGAACTCTTCAGTTGCTCAGGTGGACAGAGCAATTGGTAAAGTTCATGCATTGAACTTGGGAGTAACAACAGTTGTTGTTGAAGACACCAGGGTTGTTGGACACATGCAAATATCATCTCTTCATGTTGTATTGCCTGATAATTTGTTATTATTTATGTCACCTCTCTCTCTTTCTGGCGGTCATATTGAGGGTTTCGAGCCTATTCCTTCCGTGTCACAATGGTATGTTGTGGCTAGCCGACAATATCTCATTCATGTTAAGGTTTTCTCGCCAGGACCTGGGGCACAAGAAATTTTTATAACAGAAAGTGATGAGATAGAGCTGCATGAAAACCAGGACAAATTTTGGAATATTCTCCCAGTTTCAGAAGGTGCTACTGCAAAGAGGAATTATAGAATACTTAGTGCAAATTCATATGGATTGGGAAAGCTTACAGCAACTTTGGTTTACAGCACTGGGCATGATATAAGGAAAGAAGTTCTCAAGGTTGGTCAAGAAGTCATGGTATGTGATCAAGTTAAGTTCATTATGGAAGGAGAAAGTAGTGTTTCTAAAGGAATTCTCCTCCCATGGGTTCCTGGTGTCTATCAGGAGCTGGAGCTTAAAGCAGGCGGAGGCTGCGCAATGTCCTCCAGTGACTATAAGTGGTTTTCTTCAGACATGGCTGTTTTGTCTGTATCTGTCTCTGGGATTGTTCAGGCAAAAAAGCCTGGAAAAGCAACTATTAGAGCAGTGTCCATCTTTGATTCATTAAATTATGATGAGATGGTCATTGAAGTTTCTATCCCTTCTTCGATGGTCATGCTGCCCAACTTTCCTGTGGAGACGCCTATTGGGTCGCATCTTCAAGCTTCTGTAACATTGAAAGCATCAAATGGTGCCTATTTCTATGCATGTGATGCTTTTAGGTCCTCAATGAGATGGAAAACCGAGAGTGATTCTTTCATAATTGTCAATGAAACTGAGGAATTATTTTTAATGGACAAACAAGAAGCTGTTGAACCCCATTCCTCATTTTATGGTCCTCCATGTGCATGGACCCTCATATATGCTATGAATTCTGGTCGCACTATGGTGCATGCAACATTAACTAGAGAAAGTCTGCAATATGACCATGCTAGTAGGGAATCTATTGTCTTGAAAGCTTCTTCATGTATTGCTGCATATTCACCACTTATTGTGCATCAGGTAAGTGATGGGAATCAGTTTGGTGGTTACTGGTTTGATTTGGCTCATACTGAATCTCGGAATCAGCTGAGAAATTTGGACTATTTATATCTTGCACCCGGCACTCACTTGGACGTAATGCTTCATGGGGGACCAGAGAGGTGGGGCAAGGATGTTGAATTCATTGAAAATGTGGAAATTTTGGATGAACAGATTTCTTATGTGAAAGACAGAATTTTCATCCATCAAATGTCAACCACCTATGGTAATTCTTGCAGAATAGGATGCGAAAGTTTGGGAACATTTAAACTTATTTTCAGACGTGGAAACTTAATGGGGGAAGACCATCATTTGCCTGCTGTATCTGAAGTGCAGTTAATGCTTATGTGTACCTTTCCATCTTCAATTGTAATAATAGCTGATGAAGCTCTGAATGCTCCTCAAGTTATATCATCTGCTGCTCAGGCTGAACGCATGCATGGAGGAATTCGTGCCTCCCCAATTACAGTAGCCAATGGACGCAGAATACGAATATCAGCTGTTGGCCTCAGTGATTCTGGAAAAGCTTTTGCAAATTCATCTTCCGTCAGTTTGAGGTGGGAACTAACTGAATGTGAAGGGTTGGCACTTTTGGACGATACCTACAGTTCAACAGCATATTCCAGTTGGGAGAGGTTTTTGATATTGCAAAATACATCTGGAATCTGCATTGTGCGCGCCACTGTTGTCATTGATTCTCTGAGCCATCTTGATGTTGCAGTGATGTTAGAAAGTTCTAAGGATTCTCTCACAGATGCAATCCAGCTGCAGCTTGTTTCTTCTCTTAGAGTCAGTCCAGAGTTCAGCTTCTTGTTTTTCAGCCCTGAAGCTAGGTTGAATATCTCTATAACTGGAGGGAGCTGCTTCTTGGACACACTGATAAACGATACTCAAATTGTGGAAGTGATACAACAAATACCTGCTTATGAGTGTTCCCAACTAATGCTGGCTCCAAAAAGCCTGGGGTCTGCACTTGTGACAGTGCATGATGTTGGGCTTGTTCCTCCTCTTGCTGCATCTTCAACTGTCCGAGTCGCGGATATGGACTGGATTAAGATTTTAACAGGAGAACATATAAGCATTGTGGAGGGAAATTTTCAGTCTATAAATTTTTTGGTTGGTGTTGGTGATGGGCATATTTTTGATCATTCTCAGTATAAATATATGGATATTCGTGTTCATATTGAGGAAAATATAGTTGAGGTTATGGAGAATTATGATTTTCCAATACTGGCAGATAGATATGTGCATGGGCCGAATTTCACATTACAAGCTACACATCTTGGGATGACAGCCATATATCTTAGTGCTAAACAACATTCTGGACATGAAATATTGAGCCAACCAGTTAAGGTGGAAGTATATGCTCCACCAAGAATACATCCCAATGATATATTCCTTGTTCCAGGCGCATCATATGTGCTCACAGTAACAGGAGGCCCTAAAATTGGTTCACACGTTCAGTATGCCAGTGTGGATGAACAGACTGCTAAAATTGACAAGTTCTCAGGACGACTTTTGGCTATTTCGCCAGGGAATGGTACCCTAGTTGCTACAATATTTGGTGATGGTGATATCATGCTTTGTCGAGCATACAGCCAAGTCAAAGTGGGGATTCCTTCGTCAGCAGTTCTAAATGTTCAGAATGAACAGCTTGCTGTTGGCCGCAGCATGCCAACATATCCTTCTTTGTCTGAGGGAAATTTATTTTCCTTTTATGAGCTATGTAAGAATTTTAAGTGGATGGTGGAAGACAAAGATGTGTTGAATTTTCAGGAGGCAAACTATGCGCATGGTACAGGGCATAGCACTGTGAAAACATTTCAACCTGCTGATTCGTTGAATGGGCAAGACATTTATTTCATTCAAGTTCTGCATGGAATATCTGCCGGCAAGACGAACGTTACAGTTTCATTCTCTTGTGATTACATGTTCTCCAATTCATTGTCAAAATCATTGTTCTACAGTGCATCTATATCATTGTCGGTGGTCCCTGATCTTCCGCTTGCTCTTGGATCAGCAATTACCTGGATCCTTCCTTCTTACTATACCTCCTCAGATCTGTTACCTTTATCTTCACATTCCTACAGTGAAGGGGATTCTCTGAGTGATAAAGGTATTGCTTATTCTTTGTTAGGACAGTGCAAAAGGAAGACTGAAGAGGCGCGAGATGATGATTTATATATTGATGGAGCTAAAATTATAACTAAGGACCCTGGCAATCTTGCGTGCATTCAAGCAAAAGACAGGTCAACTGGGAGAACTGAAGTTGCATCTTGTGTAAGGGTTGCTGAGGTGGCGCAGATCAGAATATTGATAGATGAGTTTCCTGTTCATATGCTGGCTGCAGGTGCTGAACTTGATCTTCCAATCAAATATCATGATACTCTTGGAAATCCTTTTCACGAGGCTCATAACATTACATTGTTTGAAGTGGAAACGAACCATCCTGATGTTGTGTCAATTGATGAATGTGATGGTTATGGAAACATCCACCTTCGGGCAAAAAGCCAAGGGATAGCTCTTGTTCAAATAACTTTAGTCAGTAATCCTCAGAAATCAGCCTATGCAATTATTTCTGTTGGTCCTCAGTTGTATCCTCAAAATCCAGTCATCCACCAAGGAATTGGTCTTAACTTCAGCATAAAAGGTCTGAGTGATTCAGCATCAGGTAGGTGGTTCAGTGGTAATGAAAGTATTCTGTTTGTGGAGAGGCTATCTGGACGAGCTGAAGCAATAGGAGAAGGTAGCACCCATGTTCACTTTGAGAGTCCAAGTTTGAAGCTTCATACTACGGTTACTGTGTTGAAAGGGAATATGGTGTCGGTTGATGCTCCCAAGGAAATACTCACAAATGTGCCATTTCCAGCAAAAGGATATGCTTTCTCTGTAAAATTAAGTGATGCTCACAACCACCATCATGAAGCTGCTGGGAACAAAATGCTATTCTTGTTTGAATGTGCAGTTGATCCACCTAGCATTGGGTTTGCTAAGCCATGGAAGGATTTTGACACTGGCAATTCATATTGCCTGTTCTTCCCTTATTCTCCCGAACACTTGGCACGTTCAGCTTCCAACTTGGGGGATACTCGACAGCAGGTTTCTGTTTCTGTTAGGGCTTCACTTAGAGGAGACCATAACATTTCTGGTTCTGCTTCTGCCCTTTTCATTGGAGGATTTACTATACTTGAAATGGACAAAAATTCAATGCATCTAAATCTGACCAGAGACTCCAACAAGAGTGTCCTAACCACAGTTGGGAATACGAATGCTGAACTCAACTGGCATGATAAAAATAGCCTGTCAGTTACGTCCATTCATGTAGTAGATGCTGCAGTAGGAAAATATGTGCAATATGAGGTCAAAGCTCATGGATCTGAGAGTTTCCAAGATCAACTTATCTTCTCACTCCCTGCCACTGGTCAGAGAATTGAAATCAATGTTAGCTACGAACCTGAGGAGAGAAATGCAGTAGTAAAACCCACAAATGTGACTTTATGGGTTGGTGTATCTGTTCTTCTCTTCCTGTTGATATTGACGGTGACTTTTGTCATATGTTACCTTGATAGACCTGATAGATCACGGCCACTTGTCGCTACTGGCAGTACAAGTGCTTCAGCGCCTGTCACTCCTCAGCGCAGTACTCCTGCTATTACAAGCGACCAGTCTCCTCGGACACCACAGCCATTCATAGACTATGTTAGGAGGACATTAGATGAAACTCCATATTACAGGCAAGACTTCAGGAGGAGGGTTAATCCTCAGAATACATTCTAGCTTCATGGGGCAACACTCGCAGTATGTTCTCGGTGGCCTTGTCTTCAAGTTGGAATTTAACATGTAAGAGCTAGAATTCCATTGAGCAATCTTATTGTAGACTTTTAATGTAACATTTATGTAATTCAAGTTCTCTTTGGTAGGAAAGAGCAATTGCAGTCTATTAGGGATGAAATCTTAATGTAGTTTAGGTGGGTGAACTTCATTAGCTAGCTCCAGGAAGAAGACTATTGTATCAGCGTTTTCTTCTAACTTGTTTGAGGAGAATTTGTTTCGTTAGATTGTCGAGGTTATTTAATCTGATTTTCTGACATCTGGGCTACAGGTTTCTGATGCTAGTGTCTGCATCCTCCTCAAGTCTGGACTACGTGGACTCAGTTATTCAGAGATATACCCAGATCGTGTGAATCCGCCTTTCAGCAGCACAACAGTCTGATTGTGTTGTTTTGAGCTCTCTTTGCCCCATTTGCCTTGTCCTTTCATCACCCCCAGTTGATCAAGCTGACACATTCATATGCCATCCAAGGTACCTTCCTTTGCACCTTCTTCCACTCCCTGCCCCTCTGCATTATTAGCATTAGTGCTTTATCCCCAGATGCACCTTAGTTGGAACTGATTTAAGTACTAACCTCACAGATATGCTTCCACAACAAATAGTCAACATCTGTATCTATACTTTGTATTGGCTATCTTTCAGTTGTTTAGAGCCTGTTTGGATTCAATCTCCATTTTCACATTTTGTACTATTTCATAAATAAAAAACATCACTTTTCAACCATTTTCATTTTCAAAATACATTTTTCAATAATTTATACATCTTCTCTCTCTTCCATTATTTCTCTCTCTCGACTGACAACCTACATAATCATTACATTTCCAATATAATTATTATATTTTCAAACATTTTATCCAATCACATCTTCATTTTCATATTACATCATATAACTAATTTCCACCAATTTAGAAATGCTGGAAATCGGAAATGAGTTTGAAAATAAATCCAAATGGGGCCTTAGATAATCCAATTAATCCATTTGATAAATGACCACACTATGAGTCAAACTCATTAGAATTTAATCAATTTGTTTTTCATTCTCATAACTGCACCAAGAACTGTCATAATTGTGTCAACTTACTAATTGTTTTATTCAGCGCGATTTAGATAGTGTTCTTGTTCTTTAAACTACCCTATCCTTCAAAACATTCGAATTTTACATCTTTTTGGCACATTGATCTTAAATGGATATGGATGTGTAGGAGAAATGATTGGCTGCCACCATTCTTGCTACAGGGGGCTCATTTCATGGATGCACTTTTCCTGCCCAGAAGGTTTCATTGCTTGGGGATGATTGTAGCAGGAGTTCATGTAAGCAACTTAACCACGGAAGAAGACAAGTACATTATATAAGTAACAGTTCCATTCATGTGATCAAAATGCATTATAACCAAATATATGGATAAAATCATAATTTTGCAATAATTTTGGGGTTATGCAAATTAATTTCATTGGTTATGAATTAACATCTCCTACATTTCAAGGAAAACGGTAGATAAGATAAGGGGTGCTCTCGATATCAGTTGGATTCGGGCTATTTCAGGAAGAGATATATTGGACTAGGAAAAAATCAAAATTTATCAATATTGTAGTTTAAAATTTTGAAAAATTAGTTATTATGGTTATGTTTGCTATAATAGGTCATATGGGCTATTCAAGACTTCTCATGATGATAAATTTAGATATTTTTTTCATTAATTTCTAGACAGAACAATGTTAAACGGTTTAACTTATAATGAATTTATTGCTTCAAAATTTTGTGGAAGTCTTGAATTTGTCGCAATATGCACCTTAAGGGCCCAAAGTTATCAATAATATTTATTAATTTTACGGAATCTCCCAAATTTATTAATAATATTCAAGTTTCCGATACCAAATGGCATATGATCAACTGGCACAAGTTTCTTATATAATATGAGAGGTTAAAAGTTCGAGATGAATTTTTAATGTGCGTGTATAAATAAAAAAATTTTTTTAAGGAAATTTATTAATTTCCCATGGAGTCCATACTTGGGGGCAAAATTGGACAATTGTCACCAATTAGTATTCTTGGGGCTAGTTTGGTTGCAATTATAAATTATTTATTATATGATAATTTGTGTGATATTTTATTATTGTGATATAGTTTGATTAATATTATAAATAAATTTATTGGGAAGTAGCATTTTAATTTATTATGAAAATTGCATGTATAAACACGAGTTTTTGGTATTCATGTGAGCATGAGTGGTTATTATTATACCAATTAAATGAATGATAAGATGGAATAAATAAACTATATCTCATATCATCATCCCACTAAATTAGCCATAGGTTTCATTGCTTCAAAACACAAACAAACCAAGTGTGAATTATTTAATCTATTGATTAAAAAAAAAATATTTAACCTATTGATAAAAAAGGCAAATAAAAGAAAAAAGGAAAAAGAATTAAATATGTGGGTGTCTAGTCTAACTCAAACTCTCCAGAAGTTATTATTATATAGTAAAAACTAGAAACATAAGATGCTGCTTCTGAACAAAAGTCCAATCCAACGGTCCTTATTAACTCTGTTAGGGTTTAGGTGAACTTGAAAAATAGCCGACAACCACAAAAAATTCGAACAATCGAACGGCGCAAGACTGCGGCCATATCCAAACTCCTCCTCCTGCCTGCGGCCACCGTTTTCTTCGACAGGCGTTAAACCCTATTGCCGTTATCCATGGATGGGCATCAAAGTGCGAGCGAAATGGAACGGATGCCTGACGGAGAACCTGGCGACGTTGGTAGAACTCCCGAAGACGCGAACTTCGACAGCTCTCATCCCCACACTGGTGATGGAGCTAGTCCTGGGTAACTGAAGAAAAGTATTCATTTTCATTTTTAGGTTTTGTTTGTGAAATAAAACGCTGAATTCTTTTTCCCAATGTTTTATGCGAGGTAGTAAAATATTTATTGGAGGTCTTGCTCGAGAAACAACTTCTGGTAATTGCATTGCACAATTCTTTGTTTTAGATTTGTTTATGTTTTGATTGGAATTTTAGTAAGAAAACACACAATGTTAGGAACAGTCCGCAACTACGTGTGGAAAGAATTTAATTTTAATACTTATTTTGTCTACCCGCGTGGTGTGTATGATTTTAGTTTATAATACTTTATTTATTCTTTTTCGTCCATGCATAGGGAACAATTATATTTATCCTCCAATTTCTGATTGATAATGCAGCACAATTTATCAAGCATTTTGGTAAATATGGAGAGATTACGGACTCTGTGATAATGAAGGATAGAAAAACAGGGCAGCCTCGAGGGTTTGGGTTTGTGACTTATGCTGATGCATCGGTGGTTGATAGGGTCATCGAAGACACACACATTATTAATGGGAAGCAAGTAGGGTGATTGGTTTTACGATAATTTTTTTTGTGCAATGATTTTTGTCATCATTTTGAGCTTTGTACTTTTTGTTGAGTTGGTTATCTGATGCTAGCCATTTTGTTGTAATTTTTCAAGGTAGAAATAAAGAGGACCATACCAAGAGGAGCCAGCTCCAAAGATTTTAAGACTAAGAAGATTTTTGTTGGTGGCATTCCAACATCCATCAGTGAAGGTATTTTTTGGCATTTTGAAAAAGAAAAAGTGTGCCAATTTAATAGTGGCATCTGGATTATGGAAGGAAAGTTTAAGGATATTGATTTAGATGAGTGTATTATGTGCCAGATGAATTCAGAGACTTCTTTTCAAACTTTGGAGAGGTGAAGGAGCAACAGATTATGAGGGATCATTCAAGTGGTCGGTCTCGTGGATTTGGATTTATCACGTTTGAGTCTGAACAGTCTGTTGATGATCTACTAACTAATGGCAATCGACTTGAGTTTGCTGGAGCACAGGTTTGTAGATCCCCTCATTCCTTTTAACAGAGCAGATTTTTCATCCAAGTCAATAAAGCTAAAAATGAAGCACCCATTTTTTTTTTTTTAAATAAAACTCATGAATATGTAATCTGGGTTTCTTGTCCTTAGAGATGACACTCGTGAAAATCGGTTCCTTTAGGTCTATGTTCTGCTGCATTTGGTAAAACGTTTTATCTACTTTTGCTTCGGATGGAAGAAGTTATATTTTATACTTCGCATCTTAGTTGGTCATTTGCCAAGACTCAAGATTATTTTTGGATCAATGATATAGAAGTGTTTCAGAAGTCAGCTAAATGGATAGGCTCTTAACCCTCAAAATGAATTCATTGCCCCTAAAATTTTAGAAAATTGTCTTTCTAAGCCCTGAGGTAAAGCATAAACAATTTATTTTCATTATTGAGCACTCTCAATGTCATGAGCAGCTCTTTCATTTTATTATGTAGGTGGAGATCAAGAAGGCAGAGCCCAAGAAACCAAATCTTCCACCACCACCACCGTCCAGGCGTCAAACTAATTCCAGAGCTTCATTTGGTGGACTTGGAGACACTTATGGTGGATTTCGTGGTGGTGGCTTTGGTGGCAGTGGTTATAGTTCTGATTCCTATAGATCAGGTGGGCCTTATGGAGGTAGAGCTAGTGCATATGGTGGATATGGTGGAAGTGAATTTGGTGCTTATGGGGGATATGGTGGTGGCGGCGGTGGCAGTTATGGAAGTCTAAGGGGAGATCCTTCATTGGGATACTCTAGCCGTTTTGGGGGAGGCTTTGGTCGAGGTTATGATTTAGGCGGCGAGTATGGTGGGCCAGGTGATAGTTATGGGGGGTACGGTGGCGGCAGCAGCGGCTTTGGTGGCTATGGAGGTGGTTTCGATGGTGGTTTTGGTGGCAGCTATGGAGGTGGCGGCGGAGGTTCACTTTATGGAAATAGAGGAGGCTATGGTGGTGCTGGGAGTGGAAGGTACCATCCTTATGGAAGGTAGATCAAAGGGACATCTTAAAGTTGGAACTCTTTCGGCTGTTGGGACAACTATCTGCAAGGACAAAATATGGTTATGATTTAGAATTCTCATCTTATTGGCTGTTATATTTAAGGATTTGGTAGTAAACTTCCAACCCTTGTTTTACTGGGAAGAAGTGAACTTCATTCTTATATGGTTTAGTTAAAACTCTCTCAGTGTATGAATTATGAAAAGCATCCAAACTACCCTGAGTTTGATGTCCTTTTTATAAGGAAATATTGGGATTTGTTGGAAGCATTTTAGATAATAATTGAATTTTAGATAAAATCTAACAATATAAATTCGATTGATTTCTTGTTTTAAATTTTGAAATCATAACTTAAATTTCATTACAAAGTGAAGCTGTACTATATACGGTTTAGATTCTTTATATTCTCTATTTTCTTTGTATGGATATATATAATGTGTATTAAATATTTTTTTTATAAAAATAATTAATTAAAAATTAGATACATTTAGTATATATGCGTCACATTAAATAGTAGATGATAAATTTAGTATGTATAGAGCCCATTGATTACACTTGACATATATACATTCTTTTTTTTTTCTTCTAATTGGCTTATATTAGAACTTAAATAAAGTGCAGGCATCATGTTTGGACACTTTGAAAATTACTTTATATTTACTTATTACAAAATATATTGAGTGGTTAATTGATTAAACGGTAGTATGAAATTAGAAGTTTAATTTTAATGCACAAGTTATGTAGATAAATTTGAATTAAACTTTAAATGGTTTAATAATATCACTATTATATTTACATATGTAATATAGAAATTCAAATTAATTTAATAATATCAATGTCACATTTACACACATGAGATTGAAATTTGAATTGTACTGTGTCAAGATATATGGGGATTTTACCTCTTAAGATATCTTGCTAGCTTAATAAAAAAAAAATTAAAAAAAAATTCATTGTAAAAGTATGGGAGCCACAAATTCGGTGTCGTTTTTCGAGATCGAAAAATTGGCAGTTCTTTTCATGGGGGCACGTTTTCAACTGTTAACCAGTGATCTTTGGAAATAGAGAGAGAAAATATCAGCTCGTCCTGGTGCCGAGGAAAAAAAAAGGAACAGGAGAAATCCGGGCTGAAGAACAATGGCGACCGTTTCTAGCTTTTCAACATTGCGAAAGGTACACTGTGCTTATGCATATCTACTTCTAGTTTTATGCGATTCATTCCTTTTCAGAAATTTTTATTTTTTGGGATTTTTTTTTGAATTGTTTTTACTTTTAGCATACGCGGATGCCGCAAGTTTTCTGCAAGAAGAAAGATAAAGAGCGAGGGGGACAAAACAATTATCCTTACAAAGTTGTTGAAATTACTCCTCCGCCCAAGAGCCTTGGCATTCGCTGCTTTCCTTCTGTAAGCTTATTTGTTGGGTATTTTAAATATTTTACTTTGTTTTGGGTTGCAGCAAATTCGAGGAAATTACATAAAAAATTTTAATTAGAAAATTTTCCATTTTAATTTAAATGGGTGTCTATCAGTTTCAATTTTGAGATGTAACGTGGAAATTCATTGCTGATTTTTCTGTGTTTTTCTCTTCATATGTATTATGCTTATAATTTTCTGCTGCTCCCATGTAAATTGTAATATTGGCACTCTAGAATTGTTTTGGACGCTCCAGATCCACTTTTTGAATGTGCAGTATTTCAGAGAGTTTGAATTTTGGAAATATCAAATGCATTGTGAGAAAAGTAAGATAGAAATAAAATTATCAAAAAGAGGAAAAGGTTGTGAGAGATGTCGGTAAAAGGGCATAGGTGTTTGAATTATGTAGTGGGTGGAAATTCTTTTTTAGGGGTCATATATTGCTAGTATGAGTTCTCATGAAGTAGCTTGCTGGAGTAGTTGATTGTTTACTTTTAATGTTTGCAATATTTAGTCGTTTGAATAGTATGATAGCTGTCATATCTGTGTATTTTCTAAAAGAAATCTATGCATGTACGAGGAAAGATGGAATTTTAAAAGATTGACCTAGTGAATGTAAACATTTTACTTTTAAGATTTTTGAGTTAAGAAAATAAACAAGATTATTCATGCTGAAGCACGTCTAGTTTTTTTTTCTTTTTTTTTT
>JACGDI010005525.1:95045-116675 GCA_014898725.1 Jacaranda copaia
AAATTGAAATATGTATAATGTTATATGAATAACATGCACATATATATGTAGACCTCAAACTCGATTCATATTCAATTTAATCGAACGTTTTGTAAGAGTAAAAAATCTGAATAAATACAAGAATATTTATAAAATAAGTACTAGTGGGAATTTTTTATTTATATTTAACTAAAACATTAAAAAAAATAAAAGGGTATTAGCTGTATCATTGACCTATACACTAATACTAATTTAATTGTAGGTTTAATTTTTTTGCCTTTTTAGCTAATTATTTTTGTTTTTTAATCCTAAAGGGTTAATTTATAGTGATGGGCCGGATAATTGGAGGCGGTCCACATGCCACAGTCCCTGTTCACGTGCATGCATGTGACAGCACCTTATTTTAGCTATACGTAAATTAATGTGCATTTACTTAATTGATTGTGATTACTTATATTATACATATTTTATAAATATATATATTATTAGGGTTGTTACTTATCGTAAATCAATCTATCTAATTTCGAGTAATCAAGTTAGGAGAACTTAGGGTGTTTTGCAGCTGTTTTTTTTTTTTTAAAATAATCGAAAAAAAATTGAGGACATGGTTATATAAATGTATTTATAATTTTTTATTACCATATACTAGAATGAAATTACAAGTGAGAAAATTGAAGGGAATGTTCGGTTATGTTTTGTGTGTTATTTTATTATGTATTTTGAGAAAATAAATTATTTAAAAAAGTGAAAATTGTATTGGGAAATGTAATTAATTTTTGGTTATGTTTTGGGGAATATTTAAAATTTAGTTTTGAAGAATTTTGGTATATTTGTTTATGTTTCAGGAGGAGATATTTTTACTATAGCAGTAAAATTAATATTTTTTTTGTTAGATTTTTGGGGGTGAAAATGAAATTAAATGATTTTTTTATTGTTAGAATAATTATAAATATATATGATGTATATATAATATATGTAAATATATATTAAAAAATAAATTTTTTTTGGGAATAATAAAAGATAATTGAGGGTATTTCAAGAAAACTTTGTTTTGTGTTTTGGAGGAAAGATATCCAAAAATTTTGTGTTTGTTTTGAGGAAATATAACCAAACATTCCCGAAGCTTCCCGAAGGTTTGGATTATTCAAGAATGTCGCTAAGTATAATGTTCAATATCTTATTTATTTTTTACTTGAGAGGTAAAGTTGAGCCTTTAGAATTTTTTAATTATAAATATTAACTTTGAATCTTGGTAGGAATTAATTTATTTGTTTATATTACGTATTAGTTTTAATATGCCTTGTTTTGTATATAGGTTAATTTTATATATTAGTATATTAGTAATTAATTTACAAAGAGAAGTTTCAAATTCACTAGAGGCATGGGTCATAAATGGCATGGTCTCGAAGGTTCATTTTCAGCCATTTGTGCTTATTGGTGTGTTTGATAATGAGAAAAAAAAAAAAATAATAATAAAATTCAATTTTATTTTTTATATCTAAAATCTTAAAAGTCTTTGACTATGTCACAATAGGATCATGAAATTCCCATCATTATTTCTCCCAATGATGGGTTTTTATGACCAAAAACTTATATGCAACCCACCCCATCAATAATTTATCTTCATCATTGTTATGGGATTTTTATTACTTAATATATTTATATATATATATATATATATATCATACATTTCGAATGATTAATTTGTCCAATAACACTATTTTCATATTTATAATATAAAGTAAATTGTGGTAAAAAAGTGTCTGATAGATAAATGACTATCATATTCAATGTTCAATTGGTATAATAATATTATTTTCATATTTATAATATGAGGTGAACTATGATGAAAAAGTATTTGATACATAAGTTACTATTATAATAAATGATTTGAAAATTTAATTTTTATGTTTTATCTGTAATTATTATTACGTTAAAAAAGGCTAGATGATATATTATTAATACTAGCTATGGGTACATTAGGTATCTCTACTTAATTTTTTGAGTTGCAAAATTGCAAATATTTATTAATTTGTTATGCATAATGATATATTTTAGTTATTTAATTTAAATTCATTATAAATAGAATTTCCCTAAAAAAAATACTTTCTTTAACTTCAAAATAACAATAATTATTTTTTTTAAGAAAAGCACCAAAGTCCATTGTTGCCCTATACGGATTTTTACAGTTGTTTTTTTGTTTCAACACACACCAACACACGTAGTGCGTGAAAACGAGAGAGAGAGAGAGAGAGAGTGCATTTACTTTCTTCATGAAAAACAGGAGTATTTTGTACTACACACACAACGAGAAAGAGAGCGTTATAATAAAGAAGAAAAGGTGAAGATTTAACGAAGAAAAATTGATTCTTGAATAGACTAAAGACGGCTTTTCAATTTCATGTAAGCAAAAACGTAGAAGAAACCCTCCATCGGCTTTCTCTCCTTTCCCTTTTTCTTGCTTTCAAAAGCTTTGCTTGTGAACTGAGTTTCAGTTTCGGGCTACTTTCTTTGCATCTCTTGTTCTTTTCTCCATGCCCATTTTGACCCATTAAGCGACACAAAAATTTATCATTATTAGCATTGTCTCTTTTTAATCTTTTTGGGGGGTGGGATTGCTGTAATCTATCTATCAAAATCTGTTTCTTGTTATGATCGGATCTGAAAGGGACTTGGACGACTATATTTGGGAAAACAATAAAGCTGTTCTCCATTACAAAGTTCACATACTTTTCCAGAGTTTTTCTGAAGGGTTATTTCTCAAGGGGTGATGAAAGATTGCTGTTCGGCCATTTGCATTCTCTGATGGGGTAAATTGATAATTGCATTATGTTTTTTACTGTTCTCTTTTTTGTGGGATTTGTTTGTATGGTAATTGCAGTGGAGAAAAATAGAATCTTGGATGCAATGGGACACAAGAATTGAATCACTTTATGATCAAGAAGAAACTTTTTCATTGTGTGGGGAATTCTTGGGTTCTTTTTCTTTTTCTGATTAATGGGGTTGTTTTTTATGAAGACAGTTATTTTTTTGGGTATTTCTGATTTTGGAGAGATTTTACAGTTCAGGGAAATAAAGTAGAAGATTACTTATGGATTCATATATTCCTAACTTAGGTTTTTATACTTTCTTTTTCCCTGTAAGTGTTGCTTTCAGTGTGGAAGAGCTGTTGGTGGTCCAAATCAGACTCATTTTCTGTCATTTGGGCTTATTATCCTTCTTTTTAGTGTGCTTTGTGGAAATATGTGATTCTTGCCTCAAAAGTTTCTCGAGAAATAGCCATATGATTACTGTTTGAAATTCTGCTTATTGCAGCTTAATTCTTGTTCCATTTGGTGGTGATATGCTGCAGTGATTAATTCAATGGAATCACTTGTGGAGGGAGTTGGTGGTTTACAAATGAGTTCCAAATCCGTTGGCAATGTAGAGTATATTTCTTCTTCAGCACCCGGGACAAGCCGTCCACCCCAAACTCCATCCACACAAAAATATAGATACAGAGGAAGCTCATCTAGACCTCAAGCAATTCCTAAAGATCATGTTATGAAGAACACCTATCATCCATCTGGTTCGATGATTTCTTCGAAACACTCATATAAAACGTCCCAATTTGTTGTGCAGAAAGATGGAGATTGCGAAATGGACAAAGATGATCGGCAGCTAATGAAATCTGTAAGCAATGATAATATCCAGCAACCAGTTGATGATGCCAAGAATTTCAATTCTAATGGCCTTTTGGAATCAGTGGATCTTGCTTCATTGCCAGCTAATGGAGCTGTTGAAAAATCGGGAATGATCCATTGTCCGAGCCCTCAAGGCAGTTTTTACTCTGCCACTCAGTATACGGAAGCTAAAGAAAGCTTCACCAACACTGAAGTGAGTGAATGTGCAAGCAGTGTGGGAAAGTCTGGCGAAAGTGGAGAAGTTAGCAACTCCTGTGACTTTATTGAGAGTAGGAAGACTAGCATCTATAGGGGCAGCACTGGAAGTGATTTTAGTGATGATAGCAGCTCTAGTAGTTTTAGCAATGCTCTGTATAAACCTCACAAAGCAAATGATATAAGGTGGGAAGCAATTCAGGCCGTCAGATCTCGTAACAACGGCCAATTGGAGTTGAAAAATTTCAGGATTTTCAAGAGATTGGGATGTGGGGATATAGGCAGTGTTCATCTGGCTGAGTTGATAGGCACGAGAACTTGTTTTGCCATGAAAGTGATGGACAAAGAAGCTCTAGCAAGTCGGAAAAAGATTGCCAGAGCTCAGACGGAGAGGGAGATTCTGCAATCTTTGGATCATCCCTTTCTTCCCACCTTATATACTCATTTCGAGACAGAAAAGTTGTCTTTCTTGGTGATGGAGTTTTGCCCTGGGGGAGATTTGCATGCGCTCCGGCAGAAACAACCTGGGAAGTTTTTCCCCGAGCATGCTGCCAGGTAGATACTGATGAACTGTTAGTTTTGATATATGATTTGTGTCAGTGAGTTTACTAAGTCATCTATGATCCCAGATTCATTATAATACTACCCATCTTGAACTTGATTGACATAATAAAACATATAGATCTTTTGGCCATTGTGGTTAATTTCATTGCCTAAGGAGCTCTGAGAAATGAGATAAATGACTACAGGACTCTGTAATTATTCTTTTTTTTATTTAACCCCAACACAATCATCTCTTTGGAAGGAAACACAAAGTTATGGGGCTATTGCACAGATATTTCAATTCATAATATGTGCTGTCTTATACTATTCTTTCAGGTTTTATTTGGCTGAAGTTCTCCTGGCTCTAGAATACTTGCACATGCTTGGAATCATTTACAGAGATCTTAAACCAGAAAACGTTTTGGTGAGGGAAGACGGACATATAATGCTTTCAGATTTCGACCTCTCCTTGAGGTGTGCTGTTAGCCCAACCTTAGTCAGGTCCTCAAACGCCAATGTGGAATCCAAGAACTGCGTTCAGCCAGCCTGCATTGAGCCATCATGCGTCATCCAGCCATCCTGTATCCAACCGACATGTTTTGGCCCCCGCTTTCTTGGCAAAACCAAAAAAGAGAAGAAATCCAAACCAAAGACAGAAATACACAACCAAGTCACTCCTCTTCCAGAACTAATAGCAGAACCCACAAACGCTCGATCAATGTCCTTTGTAGGCACCCACGAATATCTAGCACCAGAAATCATCAAGGGCGAAGGCCATGGCAGTGCTGTGGATTGGTGGACATTTGGGATTTTTCTTTATGAACTCTTGTTTGGAAGGACCCCTTTTAAGGGAGCCGGAAATAGAGCTACTTTGTTTAACGTCGTTGGGCAGCCCCTAAGGTTTCCAGAGTCGCCTACAGTTAGCTTTGCTGCAAGAGATCTGATCAGAGGCTTGCTGGTTAAAGAGCCACAGCACCGACTTGCATATAGGCGCGGAGCTACTGAAATCAAGCAGCATCCATTCTTTCAGAGCATAAATTGGGCACTCATACGATGTGCTAGTCCTCCAGAAGTACCACCACCATTCATGCTGCACGAGGCTGCACCAACAGCCACTGCGGGGAAGATGCAGGGTGTTGATGTGAAGCCATCAGGTAATTACTATGAGATCGATTTCTTCTGATTGATCAATCGTTCGTGTTGAATCCCTTTGAGATGGTTCTTCCATCCGCTTGACGGGATTTAATTTCTGGAGTTATTGCTTCATTGGAAGGGATGCATATTCGTGGTTCAATTTGTTGAACAAGTGTAAATTGCCGCAGTTCATTAATAATTTCTTGATGAATTTCTCATGCATAGGAATGGGAAATTGCATGGTATTTGATGGCGTTTCTTTCCTTCAAATTGGACATTTCCAACTTAAAGTATAGTTTTTATTTCAAAAAGATTCGAAAAATTTTACGACCAAGGATGGTGGTCGAGTGGTTTCAAGTTTACTTCCAAGTGGTTTGGTAAGTCCATGAATTGGGTTTGAATTCCCTCTATGCATGTGTCACAAACATTTGCTAGTCGAATGCTCTTCGGCCTAGTTGTGAACCAATGTAAGCTTTTGTGGACTTTACACAGCCATTGGTGGTGCTATGCTGACGGGATCCGTGCTTGCGCGGGTTGTTCATGTGTCTGATATGTTTGCGACTAAATATGAAAGCCTGAACATGGCGTAGAGGAAGGAGGCAAGGTTGCCATTATTGCTTCTTTCATTTTTTTCTAATAAAAAAAAGATTGGATAAACTTTGGACAAATAAATTCTAAATTCTCTATTTCAATTAATATTTTAAAAACTATACTAGTTTGAGGTCAGGTGTACCTAAAGGAATTGTATTTTTACATTTTATTTATAAGAAATTAGGTCAACTAGAATTTTGAATTGGACTTAGATAAATAAATTAAGTTTAGATGTCTCCATCAATGACTTTGTCCTTGAAGTTGAAAATAGAAATTTCATTATCAATTGTCACACATGACACACATTATTCCTTGTTTTATTACAAGTAAACTATGGTAAATCTCCCATTAGCATGCATGGAGACATGTTTTGTAATTTTTTGATAGAATAATAGAATGAAATATTGTTTTATATTGGTAAGAGTGCATAACAAATTAAATACAGTACTTGAAGCATCAAAGGTTACGTCATAAATCAACACATTCCAAAATAAATTTTTAATTATTCCCCAAAATATGGACAAACATTTAATACAATTTTACATTTTTCAATCTTATTATTAAAATTCAGTCTCTCAAAATATATAATACAAAACATACAAAATATAACCAAACATTCCCTAGATAAACGTCAAATATTTTGTGACGTTGGAATCTCAAGTTTTTTTGCTTTCTTTTCTCTTTTTTAATTAAGAAAAGGTTTTGTTTCAAAATAACTCATATTTTTTGTTAAGTATGCTTTCGAGGTAGGAGGCAAAGAGCAAGGATAATTCTAATACAAGGAACAACTACTCTCAATCTAGTTATTTCTTATTTTTTTTATTAAAAGTGGCACGCTGTATCTCTTATAATACTCATATAACTTTATGACTTAGTCGCTATCCTTAAAAACATACATTTTGCTTTTCTTGATCAGTACGGTCAAATGTGAAGAGGCTATCATTTGACTAATTGACTTTTTATCAACAATATTTCATATTGAAACTTTGATAAACAATATCTCATCATTTAAATTAAATTAATTTCGATACGTACAAATTTTATTAATTAATCGTTCCAAATTTTAAGAGCCGAGAAGCAAGCAAATGACAGAAGATTAATAATCATGAAGATAAAAGAAAATGATGCTTGGACAATATAAGATGAACAAAAAAGGGAAAGCGTACAAGTTACAAGTCTCGTTAGAGTCGAATAATTAAAACTCATTTAATAAAAAAATATTATATTTGTATAAACTTATAGATAAATCGAGTAGTTAATTGATTTTATGATATTGTCTTTTCACATATAAATATAATATTAAAATTTAAATTCTTAAAAATCATTAATATGTGTGGAAATAAAAAATAAATGTATAATACCTAATTCTATCCAAACACAATAATTTTTTGTAAAAAAAATCACAATATTAGTATTATTAAAAACGTGTGCAGGGAATCTCCACATGATCCGCACACGCATTGTCTGAGGTCCCATTGAACTTCTGTTGCAACAAATAGTAACACCCTCGACAACCCCAAACCGCTTCGTACCGGCCCGTCGCCTACCCCTCATCCAATTGACATGCTGATGGCGTCATGCTCTCTCCCTCCAATACTCTACAGTCTCAATTTAAATCGCATCCTTTCATGTCTAATTAAATAAGAGCGACTGTACTTAAGCAAAGAACCGCAGGCGACGCACGTTCCACCCTCCAAAATTCTCTATAAATCCCGCTTCTTTTCTCATTCCTCTCATTTGCTCACACAATCGCTTCCTCTTTCCACCATGGCCGGAGAACCGGAGAACTCAGCCACCACCACCAATTCTGCAGAGGAGAACGCCAAGTACGGCTTCGAGCGGGGGGAGATGTACCAAAACAAACTTGCTGGAACCGTTGGCTACTACGAGCGCCATGTGTTCCTTTGCTACAAGTCTCATGATTCGTGGCCTTCGCGCGTCGAGAATTCAGAATCCGATACGTTGCCTAAGCTGCTAGTTTCCGCTCTCAAAGCTCGCAAAAATTATATCGTTGTGAAGGTCCGTACCAATAATCACAAACAACCTATATCGGGGTGTTTTTTTTTTTTTTTTAACGTTATGAATAGTTGTATTTTTTAGTTGTCGTCGAATGTTGAGGAAATTGTTCAGCACAACTTCTTAGTATTAGCATGTCTTGGTTTTGCATTGTTTGTTTGTAGATATGACGTGCTTGTGTAGCTTAGATCAGTTTGTTTTTCCCCTGTCAAAGCTGATCCAGAGACGATAGCACTAGGATCCGGCTAGATAACTTCGTTTCAAATGTGTTTTTTAATCTGTTAATTGTTATTACAGTTATTACGTCATTTAAAGTTCAGAAAATTATTTTCTGGAATTGCATTTAGTTTAGTATTGTTCTTGCAGTTTCTGTTGATAGATATTATGCGCATATGTTAGATCAATCTCTTTTTTCCCTTTACCATTCTCTGAAAATGATAGCTGTGCCATGGTCTATATACTTCGCGCAAATCTGATTTCTATATCTTTTATCTTTTATTATGATATATTTGCTGTTCAATAAACATTCAGAATATTATTCGACAGAAACCACTGTGGATATAGTAGTGTTCATTAGCATTTCTATGTATAGATATAGTGTGGTTATATAGTCTCATCAACTGTTTCTGGATGCTGTTAGCAACTGTGAGGTTCATCTAACTTTGAATTTTATTGGTTAAAACTTGATGATTTGGCGATATTTCATATTTGTAAACTTGGTGTTCTTAATTCTTTGTTGGTATTTACTGTTATTAACAATAGATGTAATGCAGTATCACAATGAGTCAAGCCCCTCGTGGTTTGCATTTTCTACTTCTAGGTATACTGTGTATGTGGATAAAATCCTTTTTTTTTCCTTCTTTGTTTTCCTTTTCTTTCTCTCTCCCTTGATGTTGATTGCGATGCATTGATGTTGTTGCAAGGCTGACTTTGTGATTTGATGATTTTGGAAATTGTAGACGCGCTTGACTATATGCGAGGGAGGTGATGATGTGAAGTTGTCGGATGGAGATGTTATGATTTTTCCAGAAATGATTGTATACAGGTATGAATTGAGGTTGGTCAATGATTTCAGTTGCTGTTCTTGTACAAAATTTATTATGCCTGTGTGCCAATGCGATTTGTTTTGGCCTCTGTTTTGTGGCATTAACTCTTCATGGCTGAATTCAGTTATGATTTGTAATTTCCTTTTGTGCTATGTAATAAGTTTCTTCAATTAATCTGACTGTTCATGGGGGCTTTATTGAGAACTTCTCTCATTTTGCATTTGCTTAATATTTTCTGATCCATTGCTGCTTTTCGCAACTGGAATTTATTCATTTATAATAGTGTTTATGGTGGACACAAAGGTGGTTCTTCTTATTCATATTTAAGCTATGGTTCTTCTTATTCATTTTTAAGCTTACTTGATTTGTTTGTCTTGGACATTATCAAACTTTTTAAAATATGTATTGAAGGGGCTTGAAAGACTCCGGTGTGGAGGGCTTTGTCGAGGATGTGCTTGTTAATGGCAAGCCTTGGGTCTCTGGACTGCAAGAGGAATTAACTGGGTCATATGTGTTTGTTTGTGCTCATAACAACCGAGACCGGAGATGTGGTGTTTGTGGCCCAGTTCTGATTGAAAAGTTTAAAGAGGTAATAGAATCCAAGGACTTGAAGAACCTAGTATTTGTGATTGCTTGCTCGCATGTGGGTTGTCACAAACATGCAGGCAACGTGATAATTTTCAGTGCAGATCCACGGGGAACAATTGCTGGTAATTGGTAAGGATCATTATTTTAGTTGTGGTTGAGCAATTGTACAAGACACTATCGTTACAGGACTTGTTCTGGATACCTGTTTAAGTTTTTAGTAATTATGTATATTTTATTTGTAGCTCTGCATCATTTGAAATTTCTATGGCGATGACCAATTGATTGGTTCCTGTTTTATGTATCCAGGTATGGATATGTCACACCCAATGATGTTCTTGAATTGGTTGATAAACAAGTTTTGAAGGGAGAAATCATTGACCGGATTTGGAGGTTTGTGATTTGCATTATATTTTCTTCACTTTCTCTGTGTGAGAGCTGCAAATTGATGGAAATACATGCATAACAACATTCCGCATGGCTTTCTTCTTCAAAACTTTATACTTATTAGACTATGAAGGGCCTAATTTATGCTTTAAATCCGATTCATCATATAGTGTGCTGCACTTATAGAAAGTAAATGCTTTTACCATGGTCATCTACGTGGGGCCAAATTTATTAGTAGGAATGCTAATTGTGCTGCCCATAACTTGGCTAAATGGGCGCTTGTTTTTTATTGTTCGGGAACAATTTATTTTGAAAATATCCCAGCCAATGTTTTGTGTGATGAAGATTTTCCATCTTTTGATTGTAATGAATTTATTTTAAATGAATGAATTTTTAATTATAAAAAAAAAAAATCTACAGGGGCCAAATGGGCGCCAACATTAAAGGAGCTGAAGAAGTTGATGAAACAAATGTGAACAACCGTGAGAAGCAGCAGCAAGTTGGTGGTTCTGAAGAGAAGAAGGATAATGTTTCAAGCCGTTGCCAAGGTGGTGCTAAAGGATTCTCACGCTGCAAGGACGAAAATCTCAAGCAGAAACCAGTTAAGAAGGGACTGGGAAGACTCTCATGCTGGATCGGGAAATTGGAACCGCTCCATCTTCTCAGGTCTGTTGCTCTCGTAGGTGCAGTTGCTACTGTTGCGGTGGCTTATGGTTTCCACAGAAGAGCAAGGTGAAGTGTTCTTTCCGAACCACTGTTAATGTTTGCAATTGGGAGTTGTACGCCCACGAGTTTTTCAGAGAGGTATAAGTAGAGTAATAAATAATTCCCGGAGAATTCGATCTGTGAAGCGGCATTGGTACAAATTAGTAATTGAAGCCACTGTCAACTTTTCTTTTACAACAAGTGGGAATTAATAGCTAATCATACATCTACCATATTATCCTTCTCTACCAAGTAAAAAATTATAAGCACGGGGATAGATCGAGAATGGGGGTTGGTGGTGCAGTCATCTCCCAGTCGTCCCACTCAAATAATCAAATCTTTGTAAGGTATCATATATATATATATATATATATGTTTATTAAAATTTTAAAATTTTGTCTCCTTTAAAAACAATAAAATATTTTATAAATATTTGATTTCATCCGCTAAAATTAGAATTTTGACTCTGTTCATATCTACTTAAGTTTGAATACGTGAGAATCACACGAGGAAGCCAAAATCAAATGCCACCAAAAAATTCATTTAGCTATTCCTGTACATGAGATAAAATTACAATCCATACTCCCCAACAACCACATAGGAAAAGACAACCTAGAACCCAAAACCATTATATCCTAAGTTTACGCTAAATAGATGATGACATGATGTATAACTAAAAAATCATCATGTCCTAAGTTTGGCAATCATTTCCTCCACCAGCTGAATAGAAGTCCCAGCCCTTTCCCCTCTATCAATCTGTCTCATGACCTCTTCCAACAAAACATTCTTCGAATGCTTACCCCTCGACGATCCGCTACTGGAGCAATCTCTAAGCAGTAAAAGCAAAGCTTTGGCTTTCTCTCTAGCCCGCGGCGTCCCATCCACGCTCAACTGGAGAAGCCCTGGCATTGCTCCTTCCCTCAAAATCATCACTCTGTATCTCTCCCTACTGTTTCTGCATATCAGCACCAGAATCCCCACCGCATGCTCTTTGCACAGCCCCGTTCCCTCCTCCACCGCCTCCACTAACATACGAATCACTCCACCAGTCTCAGAAACCTGAAATTAGATTTATTAACGTTGAATGTCTTTCCTCTTACAATTTCAATATCCTCTTGCATTAGGTAGTTGTTTAATTAGTACCTGATTTAATGCAATCTCCGACGAAGAAACTATTGATTCTAGCAAGGCCATTGCCTTCTCCACCAAGACAGATGATTTCTCAGACTCATAAATTAATCGTATTAGAGAGATTAAGCCATCTGAAAGCACGATTTGTGGGGATGTTGAGAGATTGTGTAGTGTGGATATCATGTCGAGCTTGGCCTGATGGCTGATGCTTTGGCCAATGGAGAACTGTGAGTCCAAGAGCTCGAAGAGAACTTGAACTGCGCCTGAAGCCGCAATTTCAGGCTTATTTGCCGAGCAAGAAGAGAGGATCAATAGGGCTGCCAATGCAAGTTCTAGCAACGACTCATTCTGCCATTGAATGATCTTCAATATAGCTGGCATAGCCCCCGATTTCGCTATACCAATTTTGTTCCTGAAAATTTCAGAATAAAATCATATATTTGTTTACTTAGTAAAAAATCTGCTCTTATGTAATGTAAGTAAATATTTATACAGACCTTTCACTGCCAAAGGCAAGATTCAGTAGAGCAAAGAGACCAGCTTCAATGGCTTCATAATCCTGTGTATGAAGCATGAATACTAATGGAGAAATGACCCCCTTTTCCGCTAACCTCTGCTTTTGCTTACTATTAAGCTTGGCAATTTCTCTAGCTGCTAGGACTTGAGCTTCTCTGTCGCCGAACATAAGGGCTTCTTCCATGGGAGTTAGCCCAACCAATAACCTCAACCTCCCTCTTGTTCTCTATCAAAACTTCTATTTGTATATGGGAATAGAAGGAGTACTGTAATTATAGCGTAATATGATTGCTTCAGGAGTATGCAAGGTTCTTGCTTTTTGGGCTCTAAGGGATAAGGGCTTTTCTTTGCATTGTTTGGGTTAGAAGCAAAGACTATTGTTTATATAACTAACCCACCCCCAAAGTGGAACTACCCTGGAGTGAATCGTTCACTTTCCTTTTATGGAAGAAACCCCCGTCAGCCTTGAATTGAAGTTCACGAGAAATAGTGAAACATTGTAAGGTGGAGCCAACAGAAAATGAGGTGGGACGGACTATTACTAATTTTGTGCATTCAAAAAGGTTCGGATTGACACATAGTGATGTGGGACATCAGAATTGCCCTAAGTTTGTAAATATATAATTTCTTCAATAATTCTTCCAATTCGAAATTGGTATGTAACTTGGGTTGTCCTCTGTCATATCCATGGAGTCCGAAAGATCCAAATTTAGTAGAAGTTATTAACTTGTCACGTAATAATCATCTCCAAAGATTACTAACATCGCATATTTGCATGTATTTAATTAAATTTACAGCATCACTATATTATTCTTTTTAATAATTTTTTAGTAATTTACCTCAATTCGAACATCGTTCATTTGGCAAACTCCAAAACCTTAACATTTGTTTGATTTTAAAGTCCAAAATTGGATTATCTCGAGTGCAAGTTAACCCGCTCGTTTAATCAAAAGAATGTTTTCTTGAATTTATATTACATATATAGAAAACATATAACTATTAATATATTAGATGAAGATCCAAAATTGAAAATCCTAAATAATTTTTAACATAAGAAGTTTTTGATGGATTTAAATTTTCTTGAAAGCAAGTTGTTACAAATAAAGCACAAAATAAAATCACGTAAAAAAAATCGATACACAAGTTTATGTAATTTACCCAATTGGGCTATGTCTATAGGTGAGAAAAGAGAAATTTCAATAGATTGTTAAATGTGCCAAAAGACTATTTAAAAAAGAAAAAGCATTCTCTCAAAGTCTAAGAAAAATTATAAAAATGCTCTCAAAATTGTGTATATGAAAATCGTAATATAAAGAAGTTCTCAAAACAAAATTGCTGCCAACTTAGGGCACGAACTTGTGTTGCACTTCAAGTGTTTTTGAGTTAAGGCACACAACACTCAATCTAGTTTCATTAATACAGCATTTCAAACTTATATTAAACTCAAAAATTTTAAACTACAATACAAATTACTCAATCCAACTTTATCAATACAGTATCCTATGCGTGTGGGAGTGCGATATCCTTCCACAAAGATGGCATTACACAATCTAGCCGCAATAGCACTTGAGCCATAAATACAACACAAGTAGTTTTGGGCATGCAACAATCCAAGATTAAGGGCTCGTTCGGATTTGTTTTCTGAAAGCATTTTCATTTTTTTGTGAAAAGTTAGTTATAAATTTGAATTTGAAAATAAATTATTGTTTGAAAATTTTATTTAAAATATAATCATTATATAAGATTGAAAATGAATTGTATTTGAAAAATATAAAATTTTATATTAAAAATCATACAAATATAACTAAAAAAATAAAAAAATTATAATAATGTATTTTGAAGGGTATTTTAAAAATAAGAATCTGAGAAAAATTAATAATTTTTTATTTTTATTTTTAATAAAAAATAAAAAGCCTGTTTGAAAACAAAACCAATAGGACACTAATAATTTTACCTTATAAATTGTACTGTTAATACAGTCTGAAACTCTGATTTGCTTTGGAATTTGCAACGGCTGAGCAGACCAAAAAATGGATAGGAGTCATTATCCGTTCGGAATTTGAGGAATATATATCAGCTTTTCTCTTGCATTTATGCGGCGAACTCATCGTTTTTGCCGAAATGGTGCCCCCATCACTTAAGGCAATTTTTTCCTCGAGGAGTCGCTTTGCGGCTCCGTCTTTTTTTCTGGGATTTTGCTTTGACTGACGAGACCGGCAACAGTTATTTTAGTATTCGTGCTTCCAAAATACCTCTCTTCAAACTGTGGGCACCCCCACATCCCATAGGGTTCAATTTACCACTACAAAACTTTATAAAGTCGTTGTTTTCTTTTTTCTTTTTTTGTGGATTATGGACTATGGTTGATGTCTAAATGACTTTTTAAGAAATTAGAATTCACAATCGATTTATTTGCAACAGCGTAAAAATTAATTTTGAAAATTAAATATTTAATGACAGATATATAGGGAAGTAGTAAAAATCTAACATTAAATTCGAAAAAATATTATAATAGTCAAGTGGCAGTCCCAACGATGACTCTCAGCCAAAAAAAGATGTAATCCGGTTAGATCAAATAATAAAATTGAGATGTAATATTAAAGTAATTCGATGAAGATTTAACGTGGTTTGGCAATGTGCCTAATCTACCCAATACAGAAATTTTTTTTACTGATCTAAAATTAAGGTGATAAGTACAAACTCTTTGTCCCACAATCTCACGTGAACACCAAGCGCTATCGTTTTAAACACCATATCAAGAAACTATCTCAAAAATAATATAGAATCACTCATGTATGGTCTGTTGTAATTTGTCCAAATAGAAAACTGATATTTATACCTATGAAATAGAGTTCAAGTGCAAAACCACTTGCGCCGCGCGCGGCGTGCACATAACTTGCGCCCCGGTGCAAGAGTTCTATTTCTACTGCAAAGTTGGGTAGAAAATTTGTGCTGGGGAGCAAAGTTACTATTCAGTACGCGCCAGGGTGCTGCCTTCTTGCGCCTTGGCACACAAGGCTTGTTTTTCCCTTGTTTCGCCTAGCTCTGCGTGCCTTGGTGTGCTCCTCCTCATGCCCTGACACACATAATGTTGCCAACGCATGCGAGGGTGTGCTCCAATGCCCATTTCACCCGCTCGATTCCATTTTGCTCCATTTCTTCTGGTCCTCGTTAATTTGGCCTAAATTTTTAAGGCAAATTTAACAAAAGAGTTAAACTGTTCTCAAATAAGTATTTCTGATATTAATCGTCGAATCCAATTGTGCAAGCCTGTGACCCTGGCGACGTGAGGGTTGAAACAATTTTGATTGTACCAATTCTAATACTAGACAGTAGCTGAGTTCGAGGCCGTGAGAGTACTGAAATCAAATTAAAAATAATTCCCTACCTAAAAAATGAAAAAAAAATGTTTCTAACTTTAAATGTGAACTCTTTGTCCAATTAAAATCAAAGGTATTGATAATGTATTTATAATATGTGCTTGTTACGTTATGATTTTGTATTGAGTTTTAATAATACCATGTGACCAACATAAACGAATTAAATAGTGGATCATATTCGAATCTCAGTGGAATTGCTGAACAAAACACAAAAATTTTGCACACTTGTCGTCAAATCTAAGTAAGGGGGCAAGACGATACTTTAACGTTGCATCATGTCATAAGGTTGTGAAATTTGGTTTAGAATAATTTTTTTTCTTTTTTTTTTAACTGACAAATGATTAATTGATCCAATAATATTATTTTGACACTTATATGTTTAAAATTTGAAATTCAAATTTTAATAAATTATTAAATACGTATATTAATAAAAAATAAAAAAAAATTCTTTTGCCGTCAAATGTTGATAGAACTTTAGCATGCATATATGTAAATAAAAAATAAAAAATAAAAAAAATATTTTACCATCAATAGTTGATGGAATTTGGTGATATGATATAATTTCTCAAAAATTAATCCTTTTTTTTAATAACTAAATTCAAATTGGAAAATCCTTCGAAGATCATACAAATTGACAGCCCTAATGCCATAGGCCCAAGTGTTAAGATTGCTTACGTGGCAAGGGGCCCAAATCCAATCAACAAATAAAGTAGTAGGCCCATTGAAAGCATTATTGAAACAGAAAAAAATAAAATAAAAATAAAAAGAAGAAAAAAAAAGAAAAATAAATAAATCTTGAATGTGATTCTCTATTTTGAATATTTTAAAAAGAAAAAAGAAAAAAAAAAGAAAAGAAAAGAAAAATCCCTCATTCCCATAATCCCATCATATGTGAAGTGATTGTTTCCATGATTGATTATTATTACGTGAGTTCCGTATAGAAAATGGAACCCAAAGTTGGTGGCCAGTTCTTCAAACTCGAAGCCGATTTTTTCATTAAATTAATCGGTTAATCAAAATTCTGTGACGCCAAGTGTATGATTGGGTTTCATCTGTCATTTTTATAGTCTTTTTCGAATCAATCATTCAGTTGTTTTGCGTTTTCGATTGTTATTATATAGTTATTTTGGAGTTCAGGCGTGAAATCAGGGAAGGTTTCCTTTTTTAACTGTCCACCTGTCCGCCAATTGATCCGTATTTTTCTCTCATTTCTGTTTCGGGCTTTTGATTTTTTGCCGTAATTTTTGTGTACGTAGCTGGGGTGGACGAAGGGAAAAGCACACCCAATTGTGTGTAATTCTGGGGAGAATTTGAGGATAGACGCGATGCCGGTTAACATAGTTCATGACGGTGATGGCTCGCCTCGGGTTACATTGTCGGAGCCCACTGGTTCTACAGCTGAGGTGCGTATATTTCGGTCTCCGTGTGATTTAATTTTTGCGTTTGAACAGATTGGTTGATGAAATTTTTAATTTCATGTAATGAAAGATTCATCATTTCTCTTATTTCGAAATGCGATTTTACGTTAATTCTTAAAGTGACTGAGTGAGTTGTGTTATTAATTATTATTGTGCTGAGGTATGAGAAAGGAACTTGTGCATGTTGTAAGTAAGCTAGCTAATCCTTGTTTGCATGTGTGAAAAAGACAAAGTTGCTTTTCTATACGGGTGCAAGTTTTTCAAATAATGGTTTGCCAACTGCATTAAATAGTTCTAGATGAAGAATGGGAAGCAATCTAATCCTACCCTTTTATTTGTTGCTCCAGGTGCTTTTGTATGGTGCGCAGGTGATATCATGGAAGAATGAAAAAAGGGAAGAGATGCTCTTCAGGAGCAATAAGGTGAATATAATAGATTAATAGTATCTAATTAATCGTATACGAAGAAAAGCATGACTAAATTATTGGCGAAAAGGTATTCAAGAGCGGCATCTAACTCTTGGGTGGATGACTATGTATACTTGTGTCTTACTGTATAAAAATGCAGTTATAAAATTTGACCACACTTGTTTAATTGTGGAGCAGTTCATACATATGTATCTATACATATTGTGACATTCGATGATATCATATGCTACAATTTATGATAAATGTGCATTTCATGTTGTTCATCAGCCAGCTAAAGCCATCAGGGGTGGAATTACGATTTGCTTTCCGCAGGTGAATTACTAACTTAACTAGAGAAAATATTTACAGCTACTATCATGCCAGTTGGTTGCATTCTCATCTGTTACATGCAAATTTTAGTTAGCCAATTTTGGTTCATTGGAGCAACCTGGATTTGCAAGGAATAGGTTATGGGCACTGGACAGCTCTCCTTCACCACTGCCCACTGCCAACACTCAATCAACTGTGGATCTTGTGCTAAAGTCCACAGAAGATGATCTGAAGACTTGGCCACATAGGTGAGGAGGAAATGGCATGATGTTCCCATTAGTTGTAGTAATATGAGATTCTTATCCAGTTCTCAAATTGGTTTTCGTGCTGTTTGCAGATTTGAATTACGTCTACGAATTGCTCTGAGTGCTGGCAAGATCACACTGATCCCTCGTGTGCGAAACACAGATAGCAAGCCCTTCTCATTCACATTTGCTTTGTGCAACTATCTATCCGTGTCTGATATCAGGTAGGTTTTCCTTATTACTCGCGAGAGATTCTTCTTCCTTTCTTGATTCATATGTTGTTACCCACATACTTTATTTTTTAAATTCAACTGTATTCAGCCCATATCACATTTGCATATTAGCTTGTTCTGCATGGATACTTTACTATCCTTTTTAGATAGGTTCCATGATGCTGTTTGATATGCAGTGAAGTGCGTGTTGAAGGCTTGGAGACACTTGATTACTTTGATAATTTGTTACAAAGAAAAAGGTACACAGAGCAGGCAGACGCAATTACTTTTGATGGCGAGGTAATGTGTTTAATTGTGTTTGTCTTTTTGGTCTGTGTTTGCATGCTGACATATCTATTAGATTTAGTTGTCATGCAAAAGGAAACTTTTGGAGATCAAATATCTTTTCTTTGTGCAAAAGGGTTCTTCTGAAATTCATAGCTTTTCCAATCACTTTTTAGCACATTTTCTGCCTCTTGATAGATTGACCGAGTGTATTTAAGCACTCCAACAAAGATAGCTATGATAGACCATGAGAAGAAGAGAACCTTTGTACTTCGCAAAGAGGGAATGCCCGATGCAGGTTGTTGTTGTTATTCTCAATTTCCCTTTAATGTTGTGATTTGATGCTTTGCATTCATTTTGGCACTGTTCTGAAAGGGGTGGCCATGGTGTGCAGTTGTGTGGAACCCTTGGGACAAAAAAGCGAAGGCTCTTCCAGATTTGGGCGATGAGGATTACAAAATAATGTTATGTGTTGATTCTGCTTCTATTGAAACCCCAATAGTCTTGAAACCCTTTCAAGAGTGGAAGGCCCGTCAAGAGTTGACAGCTGTCTTATCAAGTTATTGCAGTGGACAGTTAGACCCCGTGAAAGTTCTTTATGGGTTCAAGTAATTGAGTTTGTGGTGCACTTGAGGTTCTGTTATCTATCACTTTTCATTTTGTATTATGTATAAAATAAGGGTTTTTCCTTTTCTTCTTCTTCTTCTTTTTTTTCCCCCCTGGTATGCAGACAACCATTTCTGGCTTAACATCTTAGTCATTTAAGCAGTAGATGTGTGGGTATATGAGTTGCTTGTTATGTATGTGTCTTTAATAATCATTTAGCATGTTTTTCAATGAGCATCCTCATCCTTTCCTTTGACGAATGTTGATGCCACTTTAAGTTGATGAAGGGAAGTATTCTGTCCTGTCTCTGCACTTCTTAGTTGTAATATTATTTAGTCACTTTGGCAAGGATATGATACCTAACAGCCCCAGAGATGTAATAATTTTTCTAGATTAGGCGCAGAAATAAGCAGGTGGTTACATATTCAAATGCCAATATGAAAGCATTGAAACTTTTGACGCACGAGATATTCATGAACTTGCTTCCCATGATGACATTCTTATTGAGAAATTATTAGGCGCAATACAAAGTAGACTTTGAGTTTTATTCCCTATAGACCTAGTCATCAGTCATCACTAAGTCCTTAGAAAAGTGAAAGCAGGGATGCCCCAAATTTTTCCTTTGCTTCTTTGTCAAAAGGACCTTCCTCCAAATACATGTATATGTATGCGCTGCAAAGGAGGTCACTTTCAACTGTGCTCACAATCTCATTCATTACTGCAGGGCAGGAAAAAAAAATGAGAATGAGTTTACTTGCAGCACTCATAAAATGAAGTCTCAGGTGATAAGTTTACCACTAGTTTGACCTTTAGTTTGGAGTTTATATCCCGAAAGCCTGGGTATCTCAATTACAGAACCTGGTGTTAGCTTTATGTCGTCTGATGCTTCTCCCATAATCCTGGAATTCATAGATATAGGTGGTCAATTTTATTGTCTTCGTTTGAGGGTGGGGGGGAGATGTCCACCAGTCAAAAGAATTATGTGCAAAAGGTATTTATACTTTTTGTGAGATCACCATTCTTCCCTCCTATGAACTTCTTGATGGATGCTCCTAGGCCTTCATCAAAGTTTTTCCTTACCATGCTCATGGTTAGGCCAGAGAAAACAATAACCAACCTCACCATCATTTCCACATCGCTGTCGATCACCATTTGATACATTTCCTTTGTTACTTTAGATGGTGCTTTCCCAATTTTCGTCCTTAGAAGATCTTTCAGTTTCTCATTGTCTGCATACATCCCTGCAATTGGAGTATTATGAGTCAATATTCCAAGATTGATTTGTCTTAAATACTGATCGTGCAGTTCTCTATATATATTGGTTGCTATTTTCATCTCTGTTTCTGTGTTATGCTTAATTCTTGCGTGTTAGTGACAGAACGTGCTGACATTTCTTATACTTGTGCAAGAGAAAAATGCATGATTTGATTTTTGTGATTGAACGATATATTGAAGGAGTTTTCTGATGGCTAAGTACCAAAACCATATATCTTGATGCTGAGGCCAAGCATGCTCTTCTTTCTCAGACCAACAGCACTCAGCTGCTTTCCATCACCCAGCATAACTGGAAAAGATATTCCAGTCTTGGGTTCAACTTCAACCGGCACATCCTCCTCTTTCACAGCATGTTTGGTTGGTTCCCCTCCCTCAATCTTCTCTTCTTTCTGAAACAGATTTGTTTTCCATTTCACCTTGCAGCTTCTCATTGTCCTTTAATTCGGATTCTGTCTGATCGCCCTTGTCTTTCATTCTTGACTTGAAAGCAACTCCACTCTTGGGATCAATCTCCAACATTTCAGTTTTTTCTGCAATATCACTCACAGTGGCTGGCATCCTTATTCTTTGGTAATTGTGTTTTAAGCTAAGAAAGTGGAATGTTTTTTATTGTTGTGTGGATGGCCATGCATATAAATAGGGAGAAATTGGTGAGAGATATGCTGGGATTCATTTAATTTGCAGAAATGATTTGGCAGTTGGTCAAGGGCGGGCTACCTTGATCTGAGCATTGTGATTTGTGACAATGGAAGTTGAAAATTTGCATGCTTGGCTCATTCAAATTTGAACGAATTATTTTGATTTGTTCAATTTCTATGATACTTTTTCAGATGAAGACACATTTATCTTAAAGTTCAAACCAAAAATTATGGAATAGTATTTTCTGTTAAGTGATATTTTGATTATAGATGGAAAGAATAATCTTTTTGGTTGCTTGTCAAGTGTAGAATTTTAATCATAG
>JACGDI010005525.1:116775-144955 GCA_014898725.1 Jacaranda copaia
ACAACATAATTCCGACAGAGGGTTAGCATTAATGTTCTGTTGACAAAGCTAACTTCTTAAATTTTGTCGAAGAAATACAAACGTGGAATTTGATTCGAATGTACTGTAATTAATATATATATATATATATATATATATATTCTATTTAAGGTGAAATACAATGAGCCGCCACATTGTGTAAATTTATGATAATTTCTGTTCGGAGGAAAAAAAGGTTGGTAATGGTTTATCCACTTCATACCAACCTTTATTTTTTCTTTTAAATATTACAAATAGCAAACCACCTTTATTATTTAGTGGATTGCTTCAATTAGGAAGCTTCATTCGACTACGGCCCCGTTCGGTTTTATTTTCATTTCTATTATTTTTAAAATTTGAAAAGTTAGTTAGTAGAAATAAGTTGAAAATAAATTTGTATTTTGATGAATTATTGATAAAGTAATGATTATGTTGAGTTTAGTAGGTTGTAGAAGAAGAAAGATAGAACAATATAATAGAGAGAGAAGATATATATGTTATTTGAATAAGACATATAAATTATTAAAAAATGCGTATTGAAAATAAAAATAATATTGATTGAAAATACATAAAAAGTGATGTATTTTATTTTCAAAGTAGTAGAAAGGCTGCTTGCTTGGTGGGGGCAACTCCTCTGTTGTGGGTAAATGGGAAACCCGATTTTACAAACCCGAGGAAAGGCTGCACAGTAGTAGTAGCGGCATTAAGATCGGAGCTTTTTGAAATGCTAGCAAGAATGCAAGTGAATGAATCCCATCCCCTGTCGAGTGAAGTGCTTATTCTCCTTTAGAGATGGGGGCGAGCAAAAGAGCTCATTCTTCCATCCGCCTTGTTTTGTGACTTCTCTTCTTTTGTTTGTCCATGAGGCTACAAAAAGAGAGAAAGGGGCGACTAACGAAAATAGAGGGCTAGGGAAATGAAACCAAACGGGGCATAAGAAATTACGTATATACCTTATGTGATTAATTTAATTGATTTAGCAAAATATTTAATATTTTTTCAACATAATTATATTGATAATAAATATAATATATTTTGAAAATGAAAGCGACAAGTAAAATAATTCAAAAGGGTTTGCTTACCTATATATCATGCATGACAAATTCATTAAAGTAGTTGGAAATTTAGTTGGAATTTTTGCAAACAAATAATAAAAAAGGTCAAACCCAAAAAAAAAAATAAAAATCACCGACTGCTGTCACGGGATTCATCACAAGCCAACTTTAATTTATTTATGTTGACTGATTTGGAATAAAAATAAAATAAAATAAAATACTATAAGAAAAAAAAATGTAATATTAAATAAAGAGGAAAAGGGGGAAAAAGGTCAGCCTCACTCAATTCTATCTATTCTCCCACCGACGCATAAATACATCCGCAGTTCCTCTTGTCAACCTAATTTTTTGACTCTTTGGCAAGGAGAATTTCCTTCTTCTTTCCTCATTTCACCGTCAAAAACCAATGTTTGGGAAATCGGACCACAAGTTGAATTAATGATTTTATTGATTATTGATTCAATTAATTCAATCAGTATGACATTATAATTATATTTAATATTATATAAATATATTAAAAAAATGCAAAAATATATATAAGGTTAAAAATAAAAATTGCCAAGTATTTATTAAATTTTCTACAAACTCTATTCCACAGTAATATTCATACATGAATTTAAAATGTCAAATCATAAAATAAGTCTTTTCAAAAAATATCTTTATCAAATCCATTACAATTTACAAAAACAATAAATACTAACTCAAATTGCATAAAAATTTTAAAATATAAATTAAGACCAATATTACCGTAGGCAACAAGTTCACAATACAAAGATCTTCAATTATCTAGAAACTAACTTGAATTTGGGTTTGGAATTTGATGTTTTGGGAGAATTTGAATGAGAAAATGGAAAAAAAAAAGTAAAGAAGGTTGACCTCTTTGTTTTTTAATTTTTATTTAAAAAATTATTAATCAATTTTTTTGTAAAAAAAAAATCTACCGATTCAATCGGTATTTTTTACTGATTTGCACCAATTTGAATTGAATTTTTGGTTAACTGATTTAAATTATCAAATCGGATCAAAACTTTTGTCAGTTCCCAATCAAATCGGCCGATCCAATTCGATTCTTAAACACTGGCAAAAATAAGTTCTATTTTTTAGTCTTACTTTTGTAATATTCATATTTTATATGCTAATATAATTATTCGCTTCTTCTTTAAGCAATTGTATAGATTCATTATTTGATGAGGATAACCATAGATATATTTTAGTTGAAGAAATATATTTTATTTCTTTTGAATAAAATTTATTTATCAATAAGCCAAGATCGATCAAATGGAGCTAGCAATCAAGAGGCGGTTCACTAAATTTTGAAGTTCTCCTAATCCTATCGAATTAGTTATTTCCTTAGCATATAACTCAGCAGCATCAATCTCTTCTATTATGTGAGAGATCTTGAGTTCGAGTTTGAATGAGCTATTTTATACACTTTATGCGCATTTTGTTATGTAGTATATAATTTAATTTATTTAATTTGAAAATATGATAATATTAATTTAATAAAAAGATAAAAATTCATATATTTATAATGTTGTCTAAAAAAAATATTTCCTTAGCAAATTGGCTTCATGCCAAGATTTTTAAATAGCATGGGGCTAGACCTAGCTATTTGGTCATATTCAAAACAAACTATTGCATATTGATTCAAGAAAAGGGACACCAAAAAGAAAGCATTTGTCCCTCCTAACATGAGAACACATTTCTACTCATTGTTTCTCTAGATTTTTTGTTTAATTACTTCATTATTTCGCGTATCTAATTTAAATTCGATTTATGAAACTCAATCGATTCAAATCTTTACAGCATTCAATTTGCTCTAAATTTTTTTAGGATTAGATGTGTGCACAATTTGATGGGATTATTTCATAGACCTTTTCAACTATTTATTGACACAAGGTCAACTATGTATACAAAATTTACAAATTAAAACTTGAAGATCATGATCAAATGCAACTTCTTCCATCATTGACCTAACTTGATCATGAATTATTCTTAATAATTATTTGTTAGTTGTTGATTGTTGAGGAATAAACAAAATAAAACTTGTCTCTTAAATAATTGGACAAATGGATCAGGGAAATTTTGAAATAAATAAAATAAATAAATTGTCACTACCTTCATAAATAATACTAGCACAAAAAGACAAATAAATAGCATAAAAAATGAAATCTAAATCTAGAAACATTAATTGGTGGGATCATTATAACTTGTTGAGTGGCAATGTCCCCTATAAATGTATCCATTTCCATGTGCAAATTTAATATGAAATTTTATTTTGGGCACCTAAGTTAAACTATACTCTATAATTGAAATAAAAAATAATACCTTTCTCAATGAGGGCATCTTGTAAATTTCCAAATTTGCCCTGCACTGCCCCCCAGAATACATTTTATTATTCTATTAAAATAATGCGAAAAGACAAAAATAAAAAGGACACCAGTGGTTTCTGACACAGACACAATTCCTTCCGCGGCTTTATATCTGTAGATCAAGTAGTACACAAAAATCAGAGCAGAAAAAATTGTACCACGCGGTGAGAAAGGCTTGAAGAAATTCTCCCATCCATACTTATAATCTCAACATCCTTTGGAACTTCGTTTCTTTTCTACTTAAATAGCAAATTCAAGATTTCTCCTTTTTTTTTTCTCGACATACTTTAGTGGCTCTTTCTTCTGTTATATAAACTTTGGTCTGCTCTGTCGAGAAAGGATTTTTGGTGGTGGGAATCTGTTCAACCATGTGGGTTTTCATTCTTTAGCTTCAGAAAAAAAGAAATATATGTTTTCAAGTCCCAGTGATCTCAGTGCATGTATGGGTTTTCTGATAAATTAATAAAGGTGGGCTGTGACAATTTTTTGTCATTCTATCTTATTTAGCTGTGGAGAATTTCTTGTGGGGGTACTTTTGATGTGGGATTTGGTTGAAATGTGTGAACAAGTGATAAGGTTTTGATCTTTGGTGCTGTGATTGCCAACATTTCAATAGATGCAACAGTGTTTATCTAAGAGAGTTTGAAGAGGGGAAAGAGAGATTTAAAAATGGGATCTGGTAATGGGTTTTACTCTGGAGCAGAGTTTAATTTGGACCCGAAATGGTTGGTCGATCCGACGCTTCTTTTTGTAGGGCCAAAGATTGGAGAAGGAGCCCATGCCAAAGTGTATGAGGGAAAGTAAGTTGACTTTTTATTCTTCTGTCCTGAATCTTGATCTTTGTGTGAAATGGGTTTAAAATTCTGAAGAACAGAGAATTATCTCTAGAAAATTTTCAATAGTTCTTTCATTTCTGTCTTGGCTTCATAATGTGTTGGAAAAGAGCAATTATTACATAACAAAGACCTTAAATTTTGGCCATTATTGAAAATAATTTGCCTTTAATCTATGAAAGTTGTACGGTATGATCAAATCTGTCATTTTGTGTATTAGTTAAAAAATTTTGAAGGGCACCATTGAAAAATTGTGGGACATTGGAACAGCAGAAGGGTATTTTATGATTGTAAAAAGGTAACTTACCACTTATTTGTTGGCATTCCTTCAGATACAAAAACCAGAATGTTGCTATCAAAATTGTCGAGAGAGGACGGACACCTGAAGAGATTGCCAAGAGCGAGGCCAGATTTGGAAGAGAAGTTGCAATGCTTTCCAGAGTCCAACACAAGAACTTAGTTAAGGTTGTCAATTTTAACTTAATATATGTGATCTACTATAGTAATAGTGAATTATGGTTTCTACTACGATGGATTGTCCGTGTGTATTTGTATGAGTGTGGGATATTCGTAATGAGATTGATGGAGGCGATGTTTTGGATAGAATTTATTAGCAATGTCTTAGTGAGTCTTCTTTCTCGACAGTTCATCGGAGCTTGCAAGGAACCTATCATGGTTATAGTAACTGAGCTTCTGCTTGGTGGGACACTGCGCAAGTACTTGATTAACTTGCGACCAAGGTGCCTGGATATGCGGGTCGCTATTGGATTTGCGCTTGATATAGCTCGTGCAATGGAATGTTTGCACTCACATGGAATCATTCATCGTGATTTGAAACCTGGTAATGGTTTATTTGTTTTCTTCGAGTTGTTGGACTTGAAAACGACCGTTTCTCTTGAAATTTGTACAGTTCTTGCTATTGAACTAGGAAATAGTTGGATAGGACTGGTCAGAAGGATGTATGTCTGAGTTAACTTGACAATCTTTTTCTGAGTTAGTTTCCTATTGAGGGACGTAGTCAATGTGTTCAATGATGATTGTGTGTTTTGAGTATCTAAACTTGCATGTGGGAGAGCTGATACCTTGTGTTTTTGCATTGTAATCTGCAGTGAAGATGCAAACTACTATTTTTCCAGATCTCTAATTAAAAGTTTATTGATTTGTACATGATGTCCTTTTCCCTCCAGAAAATTTGCTCTTGACAGAAGATCATAAAACCGTCAAACTTGCGGACTTTGGTTTGGCAAGAGAAGAATCATTGACAGAGATGATGACTGCTGAGACTGGAACTTATCGCTGGATGGCTCCAGAGGTAGTTTCTGCAATATTTTTCGTTCTACTTGTTCGTTTCTTCATCTGATATTCTGATTCAAAATGATTGATGAAAAACATCTTCCTTTTGTCTGTTTCTTCAATATTTTGGTTGCAGCTCTATAGTACAGTCACTCTAAGACAAGGGGAAAAGAAGCATTATAACCACAAAGTGGATGCATATAGCTTTGCCATTGTGCTTTGGGAGCTCATTCATAATAAGCTACCATTTGAAGGCATGTCAAATCTGCAAGCCGCGTATGCTGCTGCTTTTAAAGTAATTCCCTTCCCTCTTCCTTCCAATTTCTTCCTCCTTTCATAAATTTCAATATTCCCCTCAACCCAGAATGCCCGTGGTGTTTTTCTACACGTCCCTTCTAGTTTTAGAAACCAATTCTATAAATAGTAAACCTCAAACAGCACCATTTCCTTTCCAGGACATGTAGACAATGGTGTCTGATTCTAAATTTAGTCAACCATCATTAAAACTTGTACTTTTGGTTGATTCTAAATTTAGTCAACCGTCATTAAAACTTGTACTTTTGGTTTTTCAGAATGTAAGGCCAAGTGCCGACGACCTCCCAGAGGACCTGGCCCTAATAGTGACCTTATGTTGGAAGGAGGACCCCAACGCCCGGCCCAACTTCAGTCAGATAATACAGATGCTCCTCCATTATCTATCCACTATTTCTCCACCTGAACCGGTCATCCCACACAGGATTTTCACTTCTGATCGAAATGCTGTCTTTCCACCAGAGTCTCCAGGAACCAGCTCCTTGATGGCCAAGAGGGACGACACTAACGATACACCAAAAACACCGATGGAAGATAAGCCACAACGATATTTCTTCTGCTTTAACCAGTGCTACTAATCTCTTTGACAAAGATAAATGATCTTAATTTTCCTCCCAAGGTACTTGAAAAATTCGATTATCTTGAAGGAGGTTAATCCTGCAGAAAGTTTCTTACTTAGAAAGTGTTGGACTTCAATGAAAATCTGCATTTACAATAGGAATCTTCATACCTTTTAGCTTTCTGACTCAAACCCAAGGGTTTGTAGATTATGGAGTTTGGGTTGCTGTGATGTATATTGTAGTTGTACAATAAGGTCCATCCAAAAGCCTTTACTCCATTAATATGTTAGGGAATTTCAGTTGCTAGCAATTCCAATCTTATTTGATACAATTCCCACCATTGGAACAGTAGGATAGTTCTTTGGGATAAAAATAAATTGCCATTTGAACTATGCATAGTTTAACACTTTGCTAATTACATTTTTGTTGTGACATTTACTATTCAAATTATACGTTTTTTTTTCACCTTATCATGTACGAACAAATTCTAGTGAAATATTATAGAAAAACTTTATTACATCAATGCCGGCAGCCTCCATTTTCAGCTATTATAATAAAATCGTCTAATTTTATAGATATAATAGTCTTCTCCTTGGTTTAGCTTTATTAAATCATAAAATGCAACAAATTTTTTTTAATGTATTTTTAGGTACATATCCCATTATAATTTAAGTTTAAATAAGTTATTTTTTAATAAAGTGATAAAAAATACCTTTAGAAAAAACTTCGGCCATTTTTGTAACGAAATACAATAAAATATTTTACCAAAATGGGTATATGAATGGCAAGATGAAAAAAAAAAGAAATATATAATTTAAATGATAAAATATTATGAAAAAAAAAAATTAGTTATCAAAGTATAAAAATACCTGTAGTTCTAATGGCAAAATATATTTATTCCTAATTCTTTACAATGCAATGCATGTTTCCTCAGATTTCCTGCTCTTCAACTTAAAAAAAAAAGTAAAAAATGCAAATTTTAGGGGCAGTCAAGATATGTTTCCAAGACATATTTTCAGTTTTCAGTGTTTTCTTAGTTAGAAAAAGTGTTGGTTGATTTTTATATTTTAAATAGCAAGAATTAAAAAAGATAAATAAATAGGCAATTACTTACAAATAGTCACCTAAAATTGGATCTCCTAAATCTAAAGTTCTTTATTTGACAAGACAAGATTTAAGAAAATAAAAAAGTGTGAGAACTTTTTGTCCTTGAATTTCCAATTCTACCCTCAGGTTAGGCCCCCTAATCCCCCTTAAGTAGCAACAAAAACACAAATCTACAGGGAAGTCATTTTAGAGAAATCATTGGGTAAAACCGGTAAATCGCAACGGTCTCTAATTTCCACTTATAGCTTGGAGGGCAAGTCGCACAATTTACGGTTTTCCAGCCAAAGCAAAGCTCTCGTTGACTGCACAAGGCTAGGAATCAGCTTCAGTCAACCGTGGGCCCCCATGTTTGTAACTCCGGATGTCGTCCGAGCCTGAGATTCGGAAGTTTCGAGCCAGTCCATGGATTTTCCCGCTCTTTCCCACCCTCTTTTTACTTAGCCCAGTGGAGCAAGGTGAGTGTCGGACACTCTCTTCGTAGCTTCGACTGCATTTTGTAGCTACCATTTCTTCTGATTATGGCTAGGTACTATAAAAGCCCGATTCTTTTTATTTGAAGTTATGTTCAATTTTCAATAAGTAATCTCAGAATGGACCATAGGCATAGGTAAAATGCACTCTTGGAATAATCTCAGGGCGATTTTGATGGGAAAAAAATGTATAAGTTTTGGAATAATCTCAGAGTGATTTTGATGGGAAAAAAATCTTGGAATGTATAAGTTTAAGTAAAGATTTTTTTGTGTGTGTGTTCGTGTGTTGGTGAGCAAGCTCTTATCTTTTGTTCGATTTTTCCTTTTTCCTTCTTTTTCAGTTTCTGATAATTGATGGGCTCAATCAAAGTTTTGGTTTTGATGAACTGCATTAATTTATTTCTTGTAATCATTTTCTGGGTGTGAAAAGACTTCAAGACATTGTTGCTCCTATCTTTGTCTCTTTTTGTTAATTATGTGAGTATACCTGATGATAAGCAGTTCTTTCTTTCAGCATTAAATTTATTGTTCTTCCTTTAATTTGAACTCTGTTGGTGTCAAATTTTGAAGAAATGTGCCTCTAATTTGAAGTTGCTATGCTGAAGTTGGGATTTCTCGGCCCTTTCCGCACTTGTTTAAATGTGTTTCTATTGTTTGGGTTTTACCAACTGTCCATGTGATGCAGGGCTTGGCTTATTGATAGCCGAGGACTCGCGAACAAGGTCAAGAATGCTGGCCTGTCTGCTGCAAATCAAATCAAAGATTGTGGAGCTGTTCGGGAATGCCCCAACTGCCACTATCAAATTGATAATAGTGATGTATGCCCTACCAATTACATTGATTTTGTGTAGTTCTTTTGAATGTTTAAGTAATGAAAGATTTTACCAGTGAATAAATCTTGATTTTGAGCCATTTGCTCATAATTTGCTCTTGCATTTATCAATAAACAATGGCAGCTAGATTGTGGTGTAAATGATAGAGTTCAATTAATATGGGCTTGGCTCTTCTGTAGGAGAAATATTTTACTTGTGAAATTGATGTCTATATTTGCAAATTCAGGTATCTCATGACTGGCCTGGCCTACCTGCTGGGGTAAAATTTGACCCATCCGATGTTGAGTTGTTAGAAAATTTGGCTGCAAAATGCGGGGTGGGGGACTTAGAACCACATATATTTATTGATGAATTCATCCCAACCCTAGAAGGCAACAATGGGATATGTTCTGCCCATCCTGAAAATCTTCCTGGTGAGTTAATGCTTAACTACTTTCAGACAAGTGTGTTAGATTTGCTTTTCCTTTTCATATGATCTCACTAGTTCATAGAAATGTACCCTATGTTCAGACCTTGAATTTTAATATAGAAAATGCGAAGAAAAATTCTTTTTAGTGCTTCAAATGATGTAACTCTGTGCCTTAGCATTTTTGTATTTTCCTTGCTGTTTTACTTGATCCAAACATAGCAGTAATGTTGATCGACAAAGAATAAATGGAGAGTGCTATGTATTATCTATCATATCTCCCAAAACATGCAGCAAGTTGAACATGAGAAGTAACTTTGTCCCACATCTTAATTCTTAAGCTTGGAATGTGAAAATTTTCCACAAGACGCATTTTTTGAGTAAATGCTACATAATTTCAGAAAAATTGGTTTGTCAGTGATTAGCAAGTTATACCCTTTCAATCTTGGCTAGTGAGTGCCCTGCTGATGGAGTGGACAGGCCTGTCCTCTATGAAATCTAACTCAATAAACTTGTTTTAGGAGCTGATCAATTTGATGAAGTTTTTGGTGCGTTTGGCATTGTTTCAGGTGCTAAAAAGGATGGAAGCAGTGTCTACTTCTTTTATAGGACAAGCAATGCATATGCTAGCGGTCAGAGGAAGCGCCGGAGAATCCATGACGAGGAAAACACGATGGAGGCCCGTGTTCGTTGGCACAAGACGGGGAAAACCAAACGTGTGATGGAAAATGGAGTTCAGAAAGGTTGTAAAAAAATAATGGTTCTATATTCAACATCAAAGAAGGGATCCAAGCCTGAAAAGTGTAATTGGGTTATGCATCAGTACCATCTGGGCACCGATGAAGATGAGAAACAAGGGGAATATGTAGTTTCAAAGATTTTCCTTCAGCAGCCAAAGATGACTGACAAAAAAGAAAGAAGTTCCTTGGAAATCGAAGAATCTGATGTGGGGATAGTTCAAGTAATTCCCAGGACTCCTAAGACAAATACTCCTGAACCCCCTCGGATGGAAAAAACTCCCTTTTCTGGTTGTGGCTCAGATTATTATTATTTCCAGTCACTCGTCCAGGTGGGTAGCAACTTCTACACTCAAGGGATGCATCTTTTTGATTTAGTTTCTTCTTTACTTTTAAGTGAACTGATACAGAATCTTGAAACTGAAAGAAAAAAAAAATTTGATTCACTTGTACACAAAAATCTCAAACATTCTTCCTCATTGGAACTATTTACATCGTGGAGTAGGAAGCCGAGAATCTCAAGAACCCGTCTCATCCTTCATGTGGCTATCGGCTGGAGGATGAAATGGAGTATGCTACTTCGCTAGCTGGAGACTCTGAGGCAGTTTTAAGTGGAGTCGACTCCTTATTATGCAACGAGATAATTGATTCTTGTGCTACTTCCGGTGAACTAAGACCAAATAATGCTTCTTCAACTCAATATTTACACCACAGAGATGAAAATGCTCCCTGTGGCATTGATGATCTCGACAACTTAGAACTTGATACTCCACCAGATTTCCAGCTTACTGTAAGCCCTTTATCCAGCTACTAGTGTGTCCTAGTTTCCTATGTTTGGGGTCATAGATTTGATATCCTATGTTTGCAGGATTTGCAGTTTGCCTCCCAGGACAGCGTGTTTGATTGGTTGGATCGACTATAGATGAAGAAGAAACTTTGCATTTGTGGCCGTGAAAAAGAGCAATTTGTAAACTATCCTGACTGCAAGAAGAATAGAGCAACAACTGAGGAAGCAGAGTTTAAATTTGGAGTGATGCAGAGCTACCAAAGGAAATCTGACTGACTACATTTTCATTTTTGTGGGTCGACTTTGTCCAAATCTCATATGCTTAGGTTATTTACTTCATGTTAGAAATTTGTGGTCTTATGTTTAATGCCATTACCAATGCAAGAGTTTGCAATACTCAGACTCAGATGGTGTTGATGGATTGTTGGATGGAACGTTTGTTTTTTATCTTTCAATAGTATTTTTATTTTAAATATCTATTTTTTGATTAAAATATTAATATAATAATAAAATATAGTGATACTAAAATTTGATTTGATATTATTTACTTGCTAACATTATATGAAGGAACTCCAATGCTGGTTTAGAACCATGAGTTGGCTGTCGATGATATTCTTTTACTAAACTTAGGTACTATGTTAAAAGGATGATTGTTTTTAAGCCAAACACTTTTATTGTTTTTGCACTGATATTTCCTTTATCATTGTACAATTATTTAGGGATATAATAATTTAAGTTGTTTTTTTCTCTACGAGGAAGTTTATATTTTATTGTTTCACAACACAAACAAATAATCATAGTCCTAAATTGAGGTGGGTTTGAGGTTAGAAGAGATATTCAAATAAATTTGGAAACGTTTCTCCTTTGTAAAACACACACACAAGCAAATTAAATTATTTTCTGAAAATTACATTCCAACACTACAAAATCAAAATGCAAATGGGTCAAGCAACCTTGCGAGCGTAATGAACTAGTTTAAAAAGTGTTCAAGTTCAAGTTCAAACCAAGCTTGTATAGGGTTCGAGTTGAGTTCTAGTCAAATAATTCATGTTTTTAAATTTGTGAGCCAATTTGCTAGCTTATATATATTTAAAAAATACTAATTTATATATATAAAAAATCATAACAATATATTCATTTTTTATACATTATAAAATAATATCATTTTTCGAGTTCGGACACATGTCCAAACTCGAGCCTATAACTTTATCACAAGATTGAGCTTAACGAGTCAAGTTGAATCGAATTTAGTTTGAGTTTTAATTTCTTGAACTCGTTGAGCCCGATTCATTTTATCTGAATTCGATCTAAAATAAAAAAATAATCAAAACTCGATTCGACTCGATTCAATTCATTTCCATCCATACTCCAAAACAAGTATGAAAGATCAAAATTTGGCAAAAGATGTATGAAAAGTGAAGATACGTTTGGCGGCGGGGCAAGAAGGTCTACTAGAGATAGTTGTGCGCACCATTTATAATTAAGACAAAGCATTGGGGAGAAAGTGCAATAAACCGAAGTGCTAAAACCCCTAGCAGCCCCCCGGCCCCCATCAAAAACCCTCCAGCTCGATCGTGGCCAGTTTGAATTTCAGGAAAATTACAGTAAAAATGTTCTCTGCTTATGCTAGAAAACTTCAAAAGCAGTCCCTCAGAACCGTCTCCTTCCTGCTCCTCAATCAAAGGTAATTTTCGGTATGTTTTCGTAAAAAATTCTCTCTTTTCCGAAGAATAGTGCGTATCTATAGCAATCAGAACTTTTTTATTATTTTTCAGGAATGAGATGCTAGCAAGAAGCAGTGGTCCTGCGAAACTGACGCCTGGAATTAGCAATGTGAATTTTCCTAGTTCTGAATTTCCTTCAGCAAAAATGTGGAATATTTTTTATGGAGCTCGGTGTTTTTCAGCGAAGAGCATGAGGAGTAAAGTGGAAAAGCGGATGCAAAGGGAGTCCGGCAAAACCCTAAGGGAAATTCGAAGGGCTAAAAAGTTGAGGAAGAAATTGATGACTGATGAGGAACGCCTTCTCTACAATCTGAGAAGAGTATGCTGCTAATTTTACTAGTTAATGGTTTTTTTTGTTGCTTGAAATAGTTTATATGAATGTTGTTATGCTTTAATTCTTCGATTCAACGAGTTCTTTATTACCCATTGGAGCAATAATTTGTGCCTAGTTGTGGGGTTTACAGTTAAAGAGTAATAGTTTGGTTTTACTCCTTGCCTTCTACATGATCTTTTCTGGACTTGGCTATTTTTAACTTTTGCAACATAGAAATCATAGTTCTGAATTCTTGCATTCTGCATATCTTTGTTATGTTCTTAAGTTTGGACCACCGTAATATTCTGCACCTTTTGCCTTTCTGTTTGACTAGTACAGGCAAAGAAAAAGGTAGCTTTGCTTCTTCAGAAGCTGAAAAAGTATGAGTTGCCGGAGCTTCCACCTCCTCGTCATGATCCTGAGCTGTTCACTCCAGAGCAGTTACAGGCATACAAGAAGATTGGCTTCAGAAATAAAAATTATGTACCTGTTGGCGTCCGTGGAGTCTTTGGAGGGGTTGTTCAAAATATGCACCTTCATTGGAAGTTCCATGAGACAGTGCAAGTCTGTTGTGATAATTTTCCCAAGGAAAAGATTAAGGAGATGGCAAACATGCTGGCAAGATTGAGTGGTGGGATTGTGGTCAACATACACAATGTGAAAACTATTATCATGTTCCGTGGCAGAAATTATCGTCAACCAAAGAATTTGATACCTATCAATACCCTTACTAAAAGGAAGGTTTGTGTATAATCTTCCCGTCATTGGTTGCTTGGATGATTGTTGCATAAATTTTGAGTCTTGAATTGCCTGACACTTTTTTACCAAGAAAGAAAGCCATATTAAGCAGCCCTGCTACAGACCAAACACATTTCTTCTGCAACTTTCAGAAAGGCTTGTAAAATTAGTCTGTGAATTAGATGTTCATTCATAATCATTGGTGTATTTAACATGCAGGCACTATTTAAGGCACGATTTGAACAAGCTCTCGATTCTCAGAAACTTAATATAAAGAAAATAGAACAGGATCTTCGCAGGAAGGGAGTAAATCCTGATGATCCAGTTGCCATGGCCAGCATCCAGAGAGTGGCCTCCACATTTTTCAATGCAATAGACAAGAAAGAAGGAAGTCCCTACGTCTTTCGCGAGGGCAAAACAACACAAGTGGAATCTGAGGGACTTCAACAGGCTCAAGATGCTGGAGATGACAGTGACCAGGAGGAGCTTGACCGCTTCATTGCTGAGATAGAAGATGCAGCTGATAAAGAATGGGCAGAGGAGGAAGCAGCTGAGAAAGAAGACTTTGGCCGGATTAGATATTGGAACAGGGAAGATTTTGGTGGAAGATTCCGGGGATCTGAAGTGATTAGAAGTGAGAATTCAGATGACGAAAATAGGAGAAGGGTGAGAAACTGGAATCAGCCGCATAGGAGGGCAACTGTCGATAGTGAGGGTGAAGATGAAGATGGAGATGTTTCTCAGCTGGATGACGAATGGGATTCTAATGATATTGGAGAATTGAATCGTGAGAATGATGGTGATGACTCCAAGGAAGCTCTTGATAAATTTGGTGCACGTAAAGTGGAGAGATGGCAGCATAGTAAGATTGGTAGACCCAACAGCAATAGTTCTAGGAGATATGAAATTGAATCCATAGGTAGGAAGAAAAAGAATACTGTATTAGAATATGCATTAAATGACCTGGAAGATGTTGCATGGGAATCAGAGGGGGAAGGACAAAACTTAAGAGATTCTGGAGCATCATTTTACAATTACAGGAGCAGCACTGATGATGAGAACTATGAGCAATTGCAGAGACATGAAAGAAGTAATTCCAAGAGAGGTTTGAACAGAGGTACTTCATCAAAGCTGGAAGACAACTCCATGACTGAGGACTTGTTCGGTGAATCAGAGATTGGAAACTGGGAATCAGATGCCACATCAGGAGATGATGATCATCATCATAGGAGCGATGGCGAAGGCGGTAAATAATTGAAGAGAAATTCAGAAAAATAGAGTCAGTGATTAATTAAAAGATGAAAAGCTCCAGCAGTTGGATGAACATTGGAACTATTCAGTTACCGAAATGCTCTTCGAGTTATATATCAGAAGACATGGATAAATGATTGTAATTATTAGAAAAAATATATCCGGAAGAAAGAAACAAACTGCTTGGAGGTCCACGATTCCCACTCTTAAAGAGACTAAAGAGAAAACACTGACATCTCAATGTGGTATGGTGCATTTGGGCTGAAACTCTCAACATTCAAAGATATTGGAAATTCGTTTTCTTGAGGGGATATATGGCCTACTCTGTACAATTCATCTTTGTCCCACTTCTTCCCAAAAGCAAATGTGGATTCAGGGCCAAAACTCTATGTGCAGTCAATGGAGGAATCTGAGCCAAGTTCTCCAGTGCCACTGTTATCTGTCAACACGCTCAGCATTGTAGGATAGACATCCCCTGGCTGAAGATTATAGCCATATGCAAGGTACCTGGCTACCTGCTACTGATGCCTCCAGACAATAACTAATTCAAACAAATAATTAAGAAGCAACAACATTCACCTTTCTGAGTCATTCAAGTTTTTAAGGATGAAATATTTTTGACTCGATTCTTTCGGTGATTTATTTACAGCATTTATGTCGTGATTTCAAGGGTGCCTATCAATCACTTTCTCAATTGTTTAAGTCTATACACTCCTTAAAACATCTTATATCAATATATTTGAGCGTTCTTGAATTTATGTCTGTATCAATTGGTTTTTCTGCTTCATGCCTCAATTTGTTTTCCTTTTAACCGTGATCGTTTTCCACAACCTAAAAAAGTTGAAGTCATATAATTTTTAACTGAATCAAGTGGATTGAATGCATTGCACTCGATTCCTTTTATCGTGTAATACTAACTCAGTTGAAGCCTGAATAAAGTGTTGGTTGTGGATGCAAAAACTAACTAGTGAAGTGACAACTAGTACAGCTCTCTGTCTGATGTTATTTTGGTACGCATCAAATGCTTCAAGTGTAAGGAATGAGGTGGCACAACATTAGTCAAGAGTCGACCCAATTCTATACTGTCCATACCATATTACCATTGCTAGCGGGCCATTTATTTTTGTGCTATTGCATGTTTGGAAATAAGTAAAGCAAAAATTAAAATTTTATTTTCACAAACCAAATGATTTTTGTTTGTCAATTTTGTGCACTTAATTCCTTTTTAATAACCGCATAATCTTTATTTAAAGAGTATTTATTATCCTCACAAGCATACATGTATATAAGTTTGTTAGGGTTCGAAATTTTGGGTCTCACATGTAAAGGTGGCGGGCGATATTTTTGAGTTAATTAACCACTCGACTTTTACAATCAGCAAGGAATGGGATATTTTTCTCCTGTTCTATGAATCGGTTTTCATTTTTCTCCTGCAACTAAGGATGGAGAAAGCAAATAATGTCTTTGTCATTTGATTCAATAGTGTTTTTTTGAATAAGAACATAATTGATAAATATTGAGACTCTCAAATAGAGTATTATAATGGAAAAATCTATTAAACAATGAACTATTAATTTTAATTTATCTCTGTGTTTAATAAAAAATTCAACCTATCAACTCAATTAATCGAAATTTTCAACAATATAAGACCCACGAGTACTTCTTTTCATGAAAAATAAAATAAAATAGAGAGAATCTTAATCCTAAAATTTTTGAAAATGAAAATTTTGAGAAAATGTTTTCTAACATAAAACCAAACACTACCATCCAACAGCATCACCCGCTGCTCGATAGGAACACTTCGGAAAATACTTTCTTTAGGTGGGATGCTTTGAAATTCGACCCACCATTGATGCCATAGATCTCGTGGCTTTAGATTTACTTCCCAATGATTTCGTTCAATGTTGTGGCTTGTGGCCTTGGGCCAACCAAACAAAATCTTTGGACAAAATAAACCCCCATTTATGATCTATAGACACGACATGAAAATTCTAAAAGTTACAGGATTTTAGGACACAATACGATGTAACATGACTCTTTAATATTCATAATTTTTTCATTACAAATATTTAATACATATGTGTGTGTGTGTGTGTGTGTGTGTGTGCAGTTGATAATTTCAGAAAGACATTAATGGGAGTGTGAAAAGAATTATATATCAATCATTGAATTGGATTCTATTAATGAGATTTGTATTTCATATAATTGGAGAAAAGAGAAAATTTTGCTTTCACGAAGCGATTTTGAATGAAATAACGCTTTTCTTAACTAGTTTTTTAGAGGGGAGAAAAAAAGATTGTATTTAAGTATTTATTGCTTGTAACTTTTTAAAATAATATATAAAAATTAATTTATCCAAAATGTGCCAAATACGTCTCTAGTTTTGTATCCAAGATGTCATTAAAAGTATTATTATTTTTTTTTAGTTTATGGACATATCAAGTAGTGTGTCGGACATATTGTGTCTAAAAATGCATATATTGCAAAAAACAACAGCTGGCACCACAACAAAATAATGACGGTCACAAAAATCATTAAAGACACAATACAAAATATTACTGATTAAATACCGCCAAAGAGTAACAATCCCATGATATGATCTACAACTCCAACAGAAAAAGATCAGCGTTAGCATCCCTATCAGTCCTACTGCCTGATCACGGTACAAATCTAGGAGTCCAAGAACAAGCTACAAAGAGAACACACAAATAAATTAGCCTGCCAACAAGAGTTAAAAGAAAATTCCAGAAGGAAGAAGCCTCCCACCATTTATGTTGTCTTGAGCCATGAAATTCACAAGCCAACAAAAATAAGCCTCTTCCTTGGATGAAGAAATATATGTGCAAACATCTTTCTAGCTCTCCTCTAAAGATTTGACCTACATTGATATACCTGACTAGTCCACTCCTTCTCCTCCTTGGGGCATTATAAAATCTGCACCATAGGTTCCATGTCGTCAAGAAATATCCCTCATTGCAACCTTTGATACTCATCCGCGTTCTCTCATGCAATTTCCGGGCAAAAGGTACTTGTACTTGTCTGCGTTTTCTAACAAGTATGAGGGAAGATGAACGGCGGAATATGAATGAGGGATAGGGCCCATTTTGCCGATAATATCCCTGAATGTGTACTCCTCAGGTAGCATATCATACAAGTCGGCCCCTGTGCAGATTAGGTCCTGAATCCGTTTAGGGCTCAAGAAATGAGAGAATCTAACTCTATCATTGTGGCTGTAGGCTCTCATCTTGAATATGAAGTCGCTTATATAGCGGAAGCAAAAGCTACAATGCCAGCCTGAATCCGATAGAAGATGGTCAGTTTGTCGGTAATGGGCATACCTTGTTTTCCCCTTTTGATACCGGTGGACTGAGGCTCTCCAGCTTAACTGACCATGCTGAAACTCAAACGAGTATAAGTAGTTCCTCAGCTGAAGGTGAAGAACGGGAGGAATATCATCGCACCATCTTAGTAGATCGATAGTATGCCTGCTGGGAATCTCGTCAACATCAGACATTATCAGCAAATCATCGTCGTCTATGCCTGCAATTCTGAGGAGCTGGTCGAGTGCAAGTCTCTGGTATGCCTCCTCAATGAATGGGTTCTCACCTTTCCGGAATCTTCCACCAATTTTTCCATAAGTCAATCGAGGCTCAACAAATTTGAACTTGTAACGGTTTATGGCAAAGTTGAGGGGTTTAGGTAAAGCAGTGAAGGTGGAGTTTGATTCGAGAAGTACAAACTGTGTGATATAAGGATAGAGTTCTTTCCATCTGATTGTAAGCATATCCACTTCATTGCTGAATAAGACTGCATCATACACACGTCTAGGGTACTCACGGATTCCCCAACCATGGAGCTTGCAAAGAGCCTCCATTGAGGTATTCTCATGGTAATAGTGCGTTATGGGGATAAAAGGCTTAGGAGGAGATTGCCATAGAGGCCGAAGGAAATAGGAAATCTTCTGCCCATGAAAGTATATGCCGACTATGGCTGTTGGGACAATAAGGAACAAAAAGACCATGGTCCTGAAATCTAGTCCTAGGAGGAAACATCGGATTCTTGACATGCTTAAGAATGCTGGGGAAGCCTGCTGCATATGAAAACAAGTGTTTCCTGAGTTAACCAGATCAGAATATCAGAAAAACGGATCATTCGCCCAAACCCATATGTTAGAAAGGAAAGATTGACAGGGTAACAAAGATTACTAGACCACTTTGCTTATTCTAAAAGGTGTCTAAAACTATCAAATATTCAAATTTCATCAACAGCAAGAATGTCATTTCGACATAGAAAATTCATGACCATAACAAAGTACCAAATGAGTCCCACAAGTCTTTGATTCTGATGGTAACAGAACTCCCAACCCCATCAACAATAAACTAAGGAAGGAATATATATCTCTAAAAACCAAAAAATTCAGAACCCCAAGCAAAGATTTCCTATTTTGATTATACCTTCAAACTTCAGGAGGACACAAAGATAATCTTCAGAAGAGCTAAACCCTGAAACCATAGAATGAAAAAAACCTCTAAAGAATTGCACAGCTATAGAGTTCCAACTTCCCAGATAAAATTAAAGCACCATTATGCCCTAAATTAGAATACTACCACAAAACAGCAAGAAGAAAAGCCCCTCACATTTAAATATTCTATACTTCTGGATGACTTGATTTTACAATATAATTGAAACTGGTTCTGTAGGACAAATGCAGAAAGTTTTAAAGGCTGGAAACAAAATAACTACTGCATAACATGAAATCCCACAAATATCACATGCCAAAAGTTTCAATCTTTCTACCAGTTAAAGGAAAATAATGGCAAAATAATCTTCAGATCCCTTAAAGAAATTAAAAACCAGAGATATTAGCATACCTGGCCACAAACGTCTTCACATATATCATCACTTTTTTTGGAAGTATAATAACCATCAGATATCATGGGGACCCAAATTTTCTTTCTCCCTCAAAATGCCTGTTTTCTCTTGAACTTCTCTGAGACAATCCTCCCTCTAAAGAGAAGAAAACATTCGAGTTTCTCTCTGTCTCTACCAATCCCTCCTCCCCCTCCTCCGTTATAACATCAATTAAAATCCTTACCATATATATAAACAGAGGGAAAGAGAGAAAATTTATTTAAAAAGAAACAAGGGCCCTGGTAAAAAAGACTCTTCCAAAAGAGAAAAAGACAGAAATTTTGGAGAGAAAAACAGGGGAATGGGAATTGCTTCTTCTTCTTCCTAAAAACAGGCAAGTTTCCTGCAGAAAAGGGTTGGTTTTATATCACACCAGCATTTTTTTTAAATTTTTCCATCAGCCAAATTATAGCCGTTTGGTGTTTTGTTTTTTTTTCAACTCTTCTTCTTCTCCTTCTCTTCTCTCTCTCGTAAAATTTGCAAAATTTTTACAGAGGGAAGGGAGATAAGAGAGAATGAAACGAAAGAAGTAAAATTACTTACGCTGAGAAGACCTTTCAAATTATTATGTTTATACAAAAACAAAAGTAAAAACATGCTCCATAATAGTCCATATAGAAAGGGGAATAATAATGATTATAAAGATGGAAAATAATATATGATGGACCTAATAAAATATTTTCATGATATATATATTCTTTTGTACTATTTATTTTTTTTACAAAAGATTATTTTTGTTTCCTTAATTATTTAGAAAAATGAAAAACATGTGGTTACAATTTCACTATTATATCACATTTAGGGGTATTCATTGGATGGCATTTACTCGATAAATCCGATTATTCGAACCATTGGGTTGGTAATCGGGTAAAATTTAATCAAAACTAATTAACAATTGATTTGGACTCGGTTTCAATTTTTGTATACTTGACTACTCAATTAAAAATTAAAATATAATATATATATATATATATATATATTTAAATGATCATATAATACACTAGTTTTAATATTTTGGTCACATAGTATATATACTAGTTTCAATATTTTACCTACTTAAAATTAAATTTTTAATTATTTTAATAATTAAAATGTAATATATAATCAAAATAACATCAAATTTTTTGAAAAGTAAAAATAATAAAATAAAATTGAATAGGTATACTTGACTACCCAACCCGATCAAAATTGAATTGATTTAGTACAGATTTAAAGATCCAATTCCACGAAACACAACCCAACCCAACCCAATTGAATTTAATTAGTTTGGATCGATTTTTTATTGCAAACCTGACCCGACCCCTAACCACATCCCTTCCCATATTGATAAAATATTAAAAGAGGTTATTGTCTTATAAGTTTTGGCTAAAGACTCGTGTGCATTCATTAAATATTTTTTTAAAAAACATTAATAAGTTTTCAAATATTTTATAATATATATATAAGTTGCAAAATGTTATATCGTGTTTAGTAAAAATTTTAAGAAAATAATTTATAAACTTCTAAAATAATATGCAAGAAATCTTATAAGCTCTTCTAAATAAAGCAATAAACTTCTAGTTTATTTCTAAAATACCAATGAACTCTTTAATTTAATTATATTAATTATAAAAGTATCATTATTAATATTTTGTAAGCTCATCAAGTAGATTTTGGCATAAGTTTCACATATAAAGTATGAAGATAGGGATTCGAATCTAGTAAACACTCAATTTGTGATTGTATAAATTAAAAAAAATTTATAAATTCTAAAATTTTATTTTATCCAAATACTTCAATTGTTTATTTCTTTTAAATAACATTGCCCAAACATTGTCAAATTTCAAAATGTATTCAATGAATTTGGAGCCAATTTTCGTATTCAATGAGCTTCCAAGCCTAAGGCGAGACAGTTACTATCTTCAAGAACGACTCCAAATTCGTTTTTTTTTTTTTTTTGAGGGGGATATGGACGAATCATATCATTGAAAAGAAAATTTTGAGCATCTTTGTATAAACTTTTTACTTTACTTTTATTTTTATTTTTATTTTTTAGAAAGTTTAGAAATAAAAAAAAAAAGTAAAAAAAGTTGAAATTTGGTGAAAAGAGGTCCAGAAAATGTGGATGGAAGTTAGGAATGGCGGGGCTCAAAATCTGACAAATTGAAACCAAAAAGGCACTTTGGGGTTGAGACTAACGCGGGATTATTTTGAATGGAAACGAGTGATGGGATTTCGTAACTAACGCATGGCCTATGGGGTGCAGGACAGAATTATCCCAAGCCATTTCCAATATATTTTTTAATTTTTAAAATTTAAATAAATAAATAATATATTTTTTTTAATTTTATTTTTAAAATATAAAATTTATTCTCAAAAAATTCATTTTATTCACACTGTCAATATATTTCCCAAAGTTTCAATCAATTGTTTATTCATTACAAATATATACACATATTACCACTTATATAATCTATATGTATACATATAAATAATTTTAAATTATTCAGTTTATCTAACAAAAAAGTTATTGATGTGACATTTTGTCCCCTCAAAATAAAAACAAACAAACAATTTTTTCTTATTTCATTCCCTGTCTATCTCCTAAAACATAAATAAATAACTATTACATTCCCCAACTCCATTTCCCAAAATTCATTCTTCCAAAAAACTTTGGGATAATGACCTAATTCATATCCAAACATTTGTTACCAATTCATGATAATGATAGTTTCCAATAAGCCAATTTTAAATTTAAGTGAATCAAATAAAGTGGGATAAAAAAGAATATGCCGAATTTTTTATATATGGAATTTGAAGGAGAAAAAAAAAAATTGGATGGCTAAGGTCGAATATTGGGTCGAAAACATAAGATGCAACTACAAGCCACTAAACGAATAAATAAAAATAAATATTTGTTTTTATGTATATATAGTTGGTGATCTATGATGCATGATATAGATGTAAAATACAATAATTTTTGAAAAAATTTAAAATACAGTGTGACTCAAACACAATTATTTAATACAAATTATATATATGTAATTATAAGTGAATTTATATACACATGTATGCATATTCATGTAATCAACAAAAGAGTTATTGAAATATAAGTATCGGTATAATAAAAGGATATTCATATGAATTATTAAGTTGGAAGTTTATTAATGTAAGTTTGTAAATTGTCACAAAGGAGAGAAAATAATCTTAGATAATGCAATACTATCTTTAAATTAATTTTAGAAATTTTAATCATTTCATATCGATTTTCTTAATTTATTTTTTGAATATGCCAAATGACATATTTGACATAAGTTGACCATGTCCATATTTGATTTAATAATGTAAAACATTCATTTACTTCTTTGTGTGTTGTTACTATATTTTTTTAATATTTTCAATGAATTTATTTTAAATTATAGAATTATATAAAGTAGTAGAAATAGAGTCACAGAGTAATAATAGTACAATACAAATGATAATTTCGCTATGTAAATTGCAGTTATAAAGATTAAAAAATAACAATTAAAGTATTTCGAAAAAATTATTTGAAAATATATTAAAAAGAAGGTTGTCCTGTGCTTTATCTATTGTATAAATAGCACAAATTTTCATTAAAAATTATATCTTGAAAAAAGTGTGTGCTAAAAGCAAATTATGTCTCTCACAAGAATAAAAGAAAGGAATTTTTTTTTTTTTCTGACTTGAAATTATAGATTATGACTTGAGAACAATTAGCTCTTGTTTGGATTCATTTCCAAATCCCAGTTTCACAAATTCTACTATTTCAAAAATGAAAATCATAATTTTTTTACATATTTTCACCTAACATCATTTTCATTTTCGATACGCATTCTCCAATAACTTATATATCTTCTCTCTTTATTTCATTATTTCTATCTCTCTTTACTTATACCATATTAAAACCAACATAATCATTACATTTTCAAACATTTCATCCAAACACATTTTCATTTTCACATAACTAATTTTCATCAATTTAGAAATGCTGGAAAATGAAAATGAAAATGAAAATGAATCCAAACGGGCCCTTAGCAAACCAATTGATACATAGTCATTAGATTGGATGGTTTTTGTTCATCATTTAGCCATTTGGATCTTCCCATTGAGAACCACTATTTTGGAAGTATTTAATTGTAGATTTGCACTTTTTTTACATACTAAGTGTCGTGTTTGCTCAACGAAATGCTTGTTCTAAGCCTACATCAGTCCAAAGGAGCTCACCTAGTTAGTCACAAACTTACCAACTCTTTTCTTTAGTACAAGAATAGGGCCAATATTATGTCCTACTAGCAAAAATTTCATTTTATTAAACAATTATTTAATCAAAAATCCAGGAAAATTGATGGATTTATAATTTAATTGAATATATTTTTAAATGGATGGAATTTAGCTTTCATTATTGAAGTTGTGTATGAGAACCAAAATTTTGAGCCTCTCTTAAATTCGTCGATTAGGATTTACGATAATATCAATTGTTACCCCACATTGAAAAAGTTGGAGAGATTACGATTGTATATAAATTGCTCCCTTTCTCATGTGCTGATATTATTTATAGGGCAAAACCATCCACGAGTATATATTAATAATATAGTATTCCAATACAATTGAACATTTATATGTAATGATGAGATAATACTTGTATGCATCTTTCACCTTAAGGGTGCAAGTTCAGCTGAGTCGGCTCGTTAATTGGTTTGATTCTACATAAAAAAGCTCTACTCAAGCTTGAGACTATTCAAAATTGCCATTGGGATTGTAGAGTGGTCCAAATTTTGGGATTCTTGTTTGCAACTTGTGTGCCTTACTCTATCTCTTGGTGGGCCTCATGACCCAAAGGAATCCAAGTCTAATCCTCCTACGTCTCAAAGTGCAGTGCTGTTGGCCCACAAGCCCATTTGGAATATACAAAATTAGATCTGGGCTTAAGCAAATTTGAGTTGAAGGTCCATTAGTATATGTAAAGCTTTTATTTATTTATTTATACATATGCACGTCAAAAGCCTCTTTGGTTTTGAACTTCTGAACTTCTATATGATGTGGAAGATTTATGTTATTGGGCCATAAGCCACTTAGCTTGAGGTGTGCTCGAAAGCTTAATGAACATACAGAAGAAAGAAGGGGTCCCATACATCTTGGGCACATATTTTGCATTTAAGTTTATATATATGTATTTTTATTTTTCATTTTTAGAAATTAAGAAAAATTAAACTTGATCTCTATTTCGAGCAGACCTCAAGTTATTTGTATCTAAACTCCAAGCTTGCGAGTTGTTATATAACTAATATTTCTTTTATTTTATTAATAAATAATATTATATTATTATCATTTTATTCAGAGTTCGAGTTCAAATCAATAATCATTTGCAATTTACTTAATAATTTGAACTTAACTGAGTCAAATCGAGTCGAGCTCTAACTCCAATGGTATGATTGGTATGATTGGTATACAGGAATGAGATGGGAATGAACATTCTCAAGTCCATTCCTAAACCCATCATTAGAGATGGGAATGCTCATTCTCATTTCAAAAAGGATGGGTTTAGCCATTTCCTCCATCGTCCATGGGTTTAGCTATTATAAAAAAAATTTATAATAAAAAAAGTAGAAGTATTATCGACTTGGTCCATGCTAATGAAATATATATAGTTTAAAATATTATTTATATCCACATATCTTTAAATGACTAAAAAATATATACAAAACTAATAAATGAGAAGTTATCCATTCCATTAATAATTCTTCAAATTAAACTTATAAAAAAGTACAATAAATCAGTCTAACCTTATCATGAAAAAGTTAAGCACTTTAATTATAAAGTATTTTTTAATTTTTTAATTATAACTTATCGAAAAATTCAAAAGAACTTACTAAATTATAATTTTAAAAATAATAATTTTAAATAAATTGGGTTTCTACTATTTTGCGTAAACATATATAACTTGTTGATAACATATAAAATGTATATATATTTACTGATTTAATTTGAATAACATTAAACATGATATTAAATCTACATAATTATAAACTTACTCCAAAAAAAAAAAAACTACCGTAATATATAAAAAATATTGTGCTAAAAAATACTTTTATTTTAATAATTTTTCACAAAACAGTAATTTAATCATTTAAAAAATTTATCTTATTCCTTCTAGTTATTTTTATTTACCAATAATTAGAATTGAATTAAGAAAGAAATGGTGATTCCATTCCTTTTTTATTCTTATACATACCAATTATAAGATAAATAATACCAACATCATTTGATTCCCTATTTTATTCTATTCCTACCTAATTTTATTTTTGTGTATTAATCGCTACCTAAATATTATGCTTATCGACTCGAGTTTGAAAATATCCCTTACCCTTGAATTTATCTACTTAATTATTTTAATATATAATTATTGCATAGAGTTAACTATTGTCATATTAATATGTATATTCGATGGTTGATCAAATGTCACTGTCCTTTTATTAATAAGTTCGAGAATTGATATGCTTATAAATAATATGCATATATATATATATGTGTGTGTAATTATAACTGTTGGTACGATGTAATTGACAGCTCAGCAGAGAAAGATAGGCGTTGATCTGTCCTTTTCAATGACTATGACTGAAAATAGAACAATTTCTGTACGGGTCCAATGAGCCAAGAGTACAAATCAATCTGAAATTTTCAGCTGGGATACAAATCAGATATGATCTCATACCACATAAGCTTTACATCGGGTCCAGAGACCAAATCAACTAGATGTCATCTTGTACCTGAAAAGCTTACCTGATAAAGAGTTACGAATTAAAGTACATTAATTCGTTATTTCGTCAACTCCGATCTCCAAAAGCTTACGAGTGTCATAAAGTAGTACGAGATTTTCAGGTGCGCAAGAATTAAGAAAATGGCGGATGATAAAAGCGCTGCGATCGAGCACAGAGCGTATGCTCGGGTCGGGTTGTTGGGGAACCCAAGCGATGTGTACTATGGGCGCACGATATCATTCAGCCTCGGCAATTTCTGGGCTTCGGTTAAATTGGAGGCTTCTAGAGATTTGGTGATCGTTCCTCATCCGACTCACGATCTTGTTCAATTCGATTCTCTCCCTCATCTGGTCTCTTTCTCTCTCCCTTTTTCTTTGGCTTTTCATTTTTTAAATTTTTTTCTGGCTTGGTGGATCATAATTGTTGAAATGGATATAGCATGATTGGGATCTCAATGATGGGATTTGGGAATTTGTTTGAGTTTTGGTAGTTTTCTGGATGATTTGGTTGACCTAAAGCAATGATTTATTGATTGAGAACTATTATTACTTTTTTTGATTGAATATTGTTGGTGGTTGATGGAGATTGAATTGTTGCTGGAATGAGAAAGGGAGATTCAATTTGTGTTGATTTGTTTTGAAAACATCTGCATTTGTTTTTGGTTTTGGATGATGGGGTTCTTGAAAAATTGCTTGTTTTGATGTATTATTGGTACTTTTGTTTTGATCTTATTGAAATTTGTATGCATTTCTTGTAGTGGTTTTTGGATGATACGATTACCAAAATTCTTTGTGTAGATCCAATATTCATGGCTAATGGTTGATTGAATTTTTGCTGGAAAGGACAATGCTGTTCAAGGGAGTTGTTAGTTTTGCTCCTTTATATATTTATTTATGTTTTGTAGGTTAACCGGTTGCAAAGTGATGGTTACTATGGAGGCGTTCGTCTGCTTATGGCGATTTGTAAAATTTTCTATCAGCATTGCAAGGATAATGGCATTAGTTTGCATGAAGGGAATTTTACGCTGTCTTATGATACAAACATCCCTCGCCAGGTAGAGCTTATTTTCTTACGCCTATATAAATTTTGAGACTAGATATGAACTTTTTTTCGCTTTGTCTGTGGATTTGAAGTAAAAGTGTTAGGATCAAGCACTTGCTACTAAACTAAAAGTTATAGCTATTAGCAAAGGCTTAACTTTATTTTCTTTTATATTTGATAGTACAAAGCACTGTATAAAGCTATGGTCGACTTGACGTGGCCGCGCCCTATAAGCACCATGGGTGAGGCAGTTAATTCTCGAGTCAAAGAATGATACGAATAATAAATCCAACAACCCCCCTGCAACAACCTGGGGATTCAAACCTATGACCTCACTTTGATACCAATTGTTAGGATCAAGCGCTTACCACTAAACTAAAAGCTATAGCTTTTGTTCTAGTGGTAAGCGTTTGATCCTAATAAAAAGTATCATTTTGCTTTCCGGCATAGATCAAATTGCCTGAAAAAATTGTGATTCCTTTTATTTATTGGCGACATCACATTCCATGGTATTACATTAGAAGTCTCCTAGGAGCTGAAACTTTACAGCTCTGCACAAAATTGCATTAACTATAAACTGAGAACCTGATTCCATGTCTTCCTATGCCATTAAAGTAACTAAATGATGAGTGCTTTGAAGATAATTTGGATTGCAATTTTC
>JACGDI010005525.1:145055-195940 GCA_014898725.1 Jacaranda copaia
CACTGGTTCATTGTCTAGTTCGGTTTTGAAAACATTGATGACAATAGGTTGTATCAGTCAGTTATAAAAACTAGTATTTTCAAATAGGATTTGACTTAATAGTTCAGATTCCGGTTCTGTATATTCTTGGATTGTCTTGTCCAAAGAAGTAGTATTGGTTTTTTCTACTTTCAAATCTCTTTCTTACTCATTTTTTTGCCTGGATAAATCATTTGTTCCATGTCCTTTCCTGGGATTCAACTATAAGTCCATTTGTATATCATCCCGTGTTTTCATAGATATAACCTAAACAATTCTTGTTCTGTTGTATCAGACTGGGCTTTCCGGTTCTAGTGCTATTGTATGCGCTGCTCTTAGCTGCCTCCTTGATTTCTACGAAGTCAGGCACCTTGTTAAGGTTGATGTCCGACCAAACCTTATCCTTAATGCTGAAAAGGAACTAGGTATTGTTGCTGGTCTCCAAGATAGAGTAGCTCAAGTCTATGGAGGCCTCCTCTATATGGTATGCACCGAGATTGGACCTCTGTTTTCATTACAAGCAAAATTGTTTTCATGCATCTCTCCATGTTTTGTCCCCCCGTAGGATTTTAACAAGAAACAAATGGAAGACTTAGGATACGGCAAATATGAACCTATGGACATAGGTCTTCTTCCGCCGCTTTATCTTATCTATGCTGAGAATCCTAGTGATTCTGGAAAGGTAGCGATCTTATCATAGACATAACATTTTATTCTTTCCCAGTTCATTTACATGTATTGACGAAAGATTATTGCATCATAGGTACACAGTATAGTTCGACAAAGGTGGTTAAATGGAGATAAGTTCATTATATCCACAATGGAAGAGGTTGCAAATATTGCATTAGAAGGACGGACAGCATTGATCGAGAGGGATTACACCAAATTCGCTAGCCTCATGAACCGGAACTTCGATTTACGAAGGTAAGAGTTAAGACAACCTCACAATTTGGACTAATCTTGTAATAATCTTCCACATGAAGTGCTAAGGTTTAAAAGCCCATTTTTTTCCTCAGACAAATGTTTGGCGACGAGGTCTTAGGAGCCCTGAATATAGAGATGGTTGAAATTGCCAGGAGAGTTGGGGCTGCCTCCAAATTTACAGGCAGTGGAGGTGCTATTGTTGTGTTCTGTCCTGAGGGACCTTCGCAGGCAAAGCTTTTGGAGGACGAGTGTAGAACTGCGGGTTTTGGCTTCCAGCCAGTTCAAGTCATGCCTTCTTTCTTGAATGAAGTTGATCTTGGAACTTTGTCATCAAAATGAGATAGAATGTGTTGGTTCTTACTTTTCGTTCATGAGGATAAATAATGATTATCCTATGCACTATTGAAGTTCTCTTAAGGGAGAAAAGAGTCTTACATGTTGAACTCAATTTTCTTTGAATTAATTGTTATAAAACACACACACACACACACACATATATATATATATATATTTGTATATACACGTCTCTCTCTCTCTCTTTATTTGCTTGCATTTAAAGATTGCATAGAGTTATGCACCAAAAATACAATAAGCAAGTATATAGATATTTAAGGTGATTTCTCATTATTATTGGCATCCATACTCTTAAATAAAGTATCAATTATTTTGGAATATTTATTAATGATCTTTTGAAAATGTTCTTATTATGATCTTTAATTCTTATAATTACAATTTATGTATTATTTACAGGGGCAAATGAATAATTTAGAAGTAAATTCTTATTCTAGAATAATTGTATATTTGAATTTTATAGGGATAGTTAGGAAATCAGTCATAATCTTTAACAATTGTCAATTATATTCTCATTGCTCCACTATTGCATAACTTCTATTTTTATTCATTCGAAGTACATTGAAATTTGAAACTATTAAGAAAGTTGTATTATTATAATGAAATTTTAAAATTTTAGTTCAGTGACTTGTAGTTCAAGTGACATTTATCATCTCTATTACGTGTGAAGTCTTGTATTCGACTTGAAATGGGCACGTTGTGCTTTATATGCATTATACGTAATTTGTACTTTGATTTGTTGAATTTGAGAATATAAAAATATTAATTTATTAAAAGAATAAAAATTCGTCATTTATAATATTTTTTCTGTCAAAAACTAACAAATAAAAAATAAATAAAATTGACAGCTCCTATAGTATACCAATATAATTAAAAAGTTAGTGGGCCATTTCATAATTTAGAAACTTTCTGCCCCGTAATCCTAATTTTTCCATCTTATTTACCCATCACGAGTGGAAGCTTTGGACTAAACGGAGGACAATGGCGAAATCGTTACACCTGCATTTCCTCTTCCACCTCCGCCGCGCCAAATCCGTTTATGCCTCTCAGACGACGCCATTGCGCCTTCTTTCCCTTCACTCAAAACCAATAAAACATACTTTTCCGAGATTCTTATCCACCGCGACTCCATACCCACTTCAATACGAAATGATTATCTCCCGCCCCGCCAATCCCCCTCCGCGGCAGCGCTCCCGGCGTCTCCCACCAGCTTCCGTCCCTAAGTCCCAATCTGAAGATTCAGGAGCGGACCCGGATATGGGATTCGACGAATGGGTCGATAAGAAACTATCCAGCAAAGATAATGAAGATAATAAAAGAGAGCCGATAATGGACAAGGCTAAGAGGAAGTATTACAACAAAAGGAGGAAAAGAATGTACGGAGAATCGGATTCGGACGAGGAAAATGGTCGTCGGGGGAACGAGAGCAATTTTATTGAGTTAAAGCAGGAGGTGGTGGAGCTACCCACCCTACATAAGAGAGAGGAAGAATTGTACTTTTACGATGCTTTTGCTTATCCGTGGGAGAAAAACAAGCACTACAAGATGGTTTATCAGTTGGAGAAGAAGTATTTCCCCGATCAGTGCTTTGACAAGGCGTTTCTTGAGCCGGGGAAATCTAATGCGAAGAAGGGAAAGAAGGAAGTGAGGAGTAAAAACGTGGAAGCGACGGGCGAAGATGATAGAGGGTTGGTGTTTTTTGAGGAGAGTGAGAAGGAAGGGAAGGATGTGAAAGTTGAAGATGTTACGGAGAAGAAAGTGGAGGACTTCTTCAAGTGTTTGAAGAAATTCCCCAATGAAAAGGATGAAAATGCCACGGTTGTGGAGCCGTTTCTTTCGACGAGGAGTGCTGGGCTTCCGCCTAAATGGGATGGTCCCAATGGGACTGTGGTTTTGGTGAACAAACCTAAAGGTAAAGTCTTTGTTATACTTCAAGTGCCTTCGGAATTTCTTACTGTAGGTTAGAGGTTTTCAGTTGTCCAGCTCTGATTAATTTCATAAACTGCTAAAAGAGGCTTTGATGTTAAAATGTATCAGAATTTTGCCATCAAATTGATTGGTATTTAGAACTTCATATAGAGCTCTTTCACTCTGAACTATAAAGTTAATTTCAGTGGATGAATTTTGAATTTCCTCTTCTTGTAATGCTAGCATTTTTCAAATTGGTTTAAGAAGGAGAGAGTTCTAAACTTAGCCAGTTTAAACAGGTTGGACTTCATTTACAGTTTGTGGAAAGCTACGGCGCCTGGTTAAAGTGAAAAAGGTGATTGTTGACTTTGAACCCTGACGATGGACACCCTCGATGTAATTGAACTGACATTCCTCCCACAAATTTATCTTTCACAGGTGGGTCATGCTGGAACTCTAGATCCTATGGCAACTGGTTTATTGATTGTATGCATTGGTAAAGCTACCAAGGTGGTCGACAGGTATCCTGTGATGTGCATCTCAACTTCCATTGGCAGGGAACATTTTGAAACTTTATCTCCAACTGCAATTTTTCGTTGAACCTTCTTGATAATATTGTATGAGCATGTAGCGATAAGAGGGGTCTTGTTGTTAAAAAGAAATAAAGATATACAAGTGCTTTCTCTTAAGATGCTTGGATATTTTTTCTTGCAGATACCAAGGCATGATAAAGGGTTACAGTGGAATCTTCCGGTTAGGAGAAGCCACCTCAACCTGGGATGCTGACTCACCAGTGTGTTTATTTTCCTGAATCTAATTATTTCCTACTTCATTATATTTGTCAATGTCTTGGATTTGAGTAGTTTATTATAGTGCAAACCTGAATCTTGGACCAACCAGAGTCTGAAAGTTTTTGATGTTGCCATTTTCATTTGAGTTTTGCAAATACATTAATGAAGGTGGAAGCCTTGAAGGTTTTTTTTTAGCTATTCTTCTAAACATAAAATCTTTCTAGAGAAAATGAGTTGAAAAACATTTTATCAAGTGGGTTTCTGAAGCTTGGTGCGGGTTCACACTATTAGAACCAATTGGTATTAAAGAAATTACAGGTTTTCTATTGACAAGATAGCTATGTGATATCATTCATTTTCCTTTTGTATTTACATGTGGAGACTGGAATAAGTGGATGTTGTTTTCAGGTCATCCAAAGGGAGCCTTGGGAACACATTAAAGATGGGGATATAAAGAAAGCTGCTGCATCCTTTTGTGGAGAGATATGGCAAGTCCCTCCAATGTTCTCCGCTATCAAGGTAAGATTTCTGCCTCGTATCTTGTGGCTTGTTTTATACTGAGTATATCTTTTACTACACTTTTTTGCAAATTCCAAGCATATTTGAGGAGATCATAGCTTAAGATTGTTATCATATCACAATTTGATGCAAAGTTGATTCTGGGGCGTCCATTTGTTTCTCTTGCTGCACTTCTACATACGGTAGGTTGGAGGAGAGAGGATGTATGAGAAAGCTAGAAAAGGAGAAAGCATTGAACTTTCACCGAGACGGATTTCAATCTTCCACTTCGACATTGAACGAAGTTTAGAAGACAGGTTGTCTGAAGATGCTTATATTTTAATCTTGTGGTTATGGTTCACATATGTTTTAGCTGACATAATTAATCGACATTTCTCTAGTCAGTTTTAACTTCCTCATAGTAAAATGGTTTCTTTTCAGACAAAATGTGGTTTTCCGGGTGACTTGCTCAAAGGGAACTTATGTTCGATCCCTTTGTGCTGATTTTGGGAAGGCTCTGGGCAGGTACGTTACAAACATATAACTTTCTTAATCTTGCTAATTTTCTATCAATCTGAATTAGCACCCTCGCAACATTCTTATAATGTTTTCTTTACCGTTGCAGCTGTGCGCATTTGACAGCCCTACGCAGAGATTCAATTGGTCTGCATTGTTTTTCACTTCTCTTCCTTCCTTGTTCTGCTGATATCTTTACTCTATGCTGAATCGTTTTCCGCGTTTCTTTCAGGAGAGTATTCAGCAGACGATGCATGGGAGTTTCAAGAACTGGAAGAAGAAATTCCCAAAGGATATATATAATTTTTTCCCCATATTTATCTCATTTCCAGACATTTGTCAGGAAAAATTGGCCATGGTCGACTGGTCGTTAAGGACATCCTTTCTAGAGCCAAAATTGATTTTCCGGTCCAAAGTATTTGGTCCTTTTGTAATTTCTTCCAGTCATGTATTATATGAGTCCAAAGATACAGTCATATAATTTAGCTGATTTCTATGTAGCAAGCAATAGTACAGGAGACAGGTGGGTTTCTAATCTGATTCTTGTAAGCCAAAACACCCTTAACAGCGCAATCCAACCCATTACAGAAAATGGATAATTGATACACTAACAGTTCCAAGATCAGATTTTTTTTTCTTCTTAAGTTTTTTTGGCACCTCAATTTTCCTATAATAGTCCACCTAGCGAGCTGTGGAATTAGGGGGGCTAATTCCCATAGACTCATAGTAGGATTTCTCAGCTGCAGCCAGGCGATCCTGAAACATGGTCCATTCATGTCTACACCTCTCCCTTACCTAGGAAAAAAATAAAATGAATTTATGAGCTTTTGTCTAACTGAAAGAGGGATTTTCGGGCTTGTGTTCTATGATGAACGAATTAAAAAGATGTAAAAACATGCATAATTTGAATGAAAATGAGAAGTAAGAATAGAAATTGTGATATACCCCTTCCCACGGTGCCTTGCCTTTCTCTGCCTGACCCTGTATACAGAAATTAACAGTTAGGAACACCAGGAGAAACTGATTATCTGCAGATGAGATATTCATTGGCCCAATGGTGGCATAAGTCTCACATGTTATTGTGAGGTCAGAGATTCAAATCTAACAAACTCCTAGTGTCCATATGCTTAAGTTTAAAAAAGAAAATGGAGATATCACAAACCTGACTCCCAAGTGAAGGAACAGTTTGGTGCACTATCCATTGAGAATCGACAACTCCTATTTTTTCATGGGCCGGCTGGTTTTTGAAGAAGGATGCAGTTAGCACAAAGAGACTATAAGTGAGAAAGGATATGATGTTACTTGTATAGAAGTGATAAACTGACCTCAACACATTTCCTAAGAGCAAAATCAAGACCCCATCCATGGACCAAGTCATTCTGCAGCATTGCCAGTAATATGTCAGATTTAACTGAATGAATAAGTAACAGTCTTTTTCTAAGGCGATTTGACCCCCTCTAACTTGCATAACACTAACAAACCAAAAATTAAAGAAACTTCTAGATACCTGAATCATATGCCAGACACAGCGCCATGCATCTCGGGAAAACACTGGGGCCATAATCTCAACAAACCTGTATATACAACACTTTGATTGTTTAAACCATACATACTAAAAAGATGACCGAGAAAAGAATTAGCAGATCTGTAATGATAATGGTTAACTCATCTACATACGCTGCACATGGTGGCAAATGAGGATCTGAGCACCAACCCGGTCTTTCCTCCGTGTCCCTGTGAGTTGAAATTAATGAGATTTAAGTTGTGAATGTCATCAATTGTTAGGACAAGGAACAATGTAGATTAAGACACAACAGTTTAGTTGTTCATACTTGTGAACTTCAGTGTCCTCCCGCCGTTTTGTCATCTGCCAAGTCAGTCCGCTCTCTGGGGATAAACCAGGCTGTGAAATATCTAAACCATGCTTCTTCACCAGTTTTATATATCTGTCATGGACAAATATAATTTTAGCAAGCAGTTTCACCACAATAACCTCGTAAATCAAAGGACATAAGCCGTTTCTACTCACTCCTCTGGGTTAAAATTCTCAACCCCTAAGTCTTCATCCCAGATAAATATATAATCATAGGGTGCGACGATGTCTGGGTGCAAAAAACGCTTGGCATACCACCTAGGACGATGAATACAATATAATTCATGCTTTCCATCATTAAACATATGTTGAGGATGGTATAAGAGCACATATAAAATTGCTTGATATAATTACCATTTCGTCTGCTTCCGTGCGCTCACATGGATAGCCTGTTTAGACCACTCAAATTCATCCCATTCACTTGTCCGACCATCATAGTGAAACAACAAAACTTGGAAGTTTTCTGTCAACTGTACAACATTGTCAGGCAATTATAAAATATACTCAGAGGAAAGCACATATAAGTGCTTGCTTAGAAAAGACGAAAGGGGGGCAATTTCTAGTTACCTTCTTTACTGCAGCATCAATATTGTTTTTCTGATCATAGCCAACAGTAAAGGTCATAAGATATCTTGGTTTGACAATTAAATCCTGCAACAGCCAATCTACTTTGTTAGAAGTGGTGAAATGAAGTTCAATTTGGAAATTAGTAAGTGGAGACAAGTATTAGCCCAGCATCTTGTACTCAGTAACATCAACCTCCAACAAATTCCAAGTATGAAACCTCTAAAGCCTTATACCTGCCATTTGTGCTAGACAGGTAAACGCTAAATGCTTCATGTTTTCTTGGTCTACATATTGTCAAACAATTGAAAGTTAAAACATGACTACCGTATGAAATGGCAAACCATACATACCTCACCAGGGAGGCCCCACAATCTGCGAGTGTAAAAATCAGACTCAGGTACAATAATACCAGGTGGTAGTCTCTCGGTACCTCGAGGATTGGTTGGGACCCAGATCTGCATTAAATCACTCCACATTAAGTAAATAGGTTATAATAGAATGATGACCCTCCTCACAAAAACATGTGCTCGAACTTTTTGAGTTATAGACGAGCTAGATTTAATTAATAAGATATGCAACAAAAAATAGGCAAATCGACTTGTCAGAGTACAACTCATTTTAGATTGGTTTACAAAAGGTGAGGTCAAGAAACGACTCCAATTTAGAATTGGTGAAAGAAATCAATTGAAACTTTCATCAGCTTGACTTGACAAACCTAAAATTGCTGAAATCAACAAAATCATATGAATCCTTTTAAGATTCGAAACTTCTAAATCAGGCTCACTTGAAATAGTTCATACCAAACACAACTCAACTCAGAAACAGAAATATTACGCTAAGATTCTCATTATCATGGAATTCAGATGATATAAAGTCCAGGCCAAATGAAATCATGTCCTCAACTCTATAGCTTGAAGGATGTAACGTTTATGACAGATTTCTGCAGAGGTTCCTGATCAATACCAAACACAACAGAAGAATATTTACACACTCTAACCATCTGTGTTTCAACTTTGAGTAAACTATACACCTTCGTTTAGTCCCATAAACTTACAAGCAATCTAACCAAGCTAGGAAAAGGAGCAGCCACATGTAAACATGGAGATCTAGGTTGGCAATAAGGCTAAAAAGTGTAAGTAATGGGAGATATCGGCAAACATCAGAAGTTTCCTCAACTCACCCAAAATAATTTCTTACCTTAGTATTGTTATACTTGTGTGAGATGCCTCTTCGACCTTTAAGAGAAGACCACACATTTAACAACGTTTGGGTAGAGAGACCGGAGTACTTGTCCTCGATGTAATGAAGATCAATAGAAGTAAATATGTTCGATGATAGATTAACCTGGAAAGAATCAAATTATGCAGCAAAATGACCTTAATAAGTCTTTTACAAATCTAAGCTATTACACTAACAAATCAAGTAGTACTAAGCTAACTAGTATGAAGCTAAAAGAGTAAGAGTCAAGTCCTCTTGCCTTCGTCAATGAAAGTGCGGGAAAAGATACACCTAAAAAGAAGCCGAATATAATCCCCACGAAAGTCGTTATAATTAGCCTCATAGTTTCATTTGTTCTTCTTACATGCCAGGCACTGCCAAAACAAGAAACTTCATCATTTTTTATGCAACATTTCCTATAACACAATAATTCAATTAATTCAGCTTTAAAGAGCAATTCTTGATATGTAAAATTACTTTGAAATCGCGGTCCTTCGCATAGGCGTACCCATTTCACTCACAATCTTTGCAGCAGATGAGCAGGCAATGTCCACTTTGTATATCAGAATCTATCAAGTCTCCATTGCTTCAAGAATCAAAATGCAGATTTTCAGTAATTTCATCAACCCTATAGCCCAGAAAAAAATAACTTTTTTCAAGAAATTCAAATTCCATCATCACTTCAGACCCCCAATGAGTACAACTGTAAAAACCCAATACAGATGAGCCTAAAATTTGACTCCCACGCCAAAAATCTCAAAAAGGAAACTAGTGATAGATGCATGACTAGTTCAAAACACAGAACAGAAATTCACTGAAAAATTCTCCACTACTAATTACTCTGAAAAAATAAAAAATAATATGGGAGTTCAAAGTCATACAAAAGATCAATGTTTAAACAACATAGCTGAAGATTAAGATTCACTAAGCTTTAGACTGTGTGGTTTTGACTCTTCCACCTTTTTCAAGAATCTTGAATCGCCTTTAAAATCTGATGGGGTCCGAGGTTTCAAGAACAGGTGGGTTCGGAGCTAATGATGCTGAAAAGGTTGTCACCAAGGCAGCAGCGGTCCAAACAAAGAAAAACAGTTTGAGCAATGATGAAATCAACAATCGAGCTTTCAAAGAGGGGTTTTTCGTCGAGATTGCAATGGTGGAAACTGGCAATTTTACTGCAATTATGAGTTTGGATTCTTAATATATTACACATAAAGGTCTTACTATAAGAATTTGTAATTCCGCGGAGGACAGGTCACGGGAGGCTGGTGGGGTCCACTGTCGAATAATAATAGTGCAAAAATGGTATAAATTAATAATTTTCATTGTTTTTATATCTCAAAATCCATTGTGGGGTCCACAAAGGAAAATTATGGGAATATTTGATTATATTCCCCAAAATAGTGTTATTTTAAAAAAATATAATTAAACATATTTCAACATAATTATTATATTTTCAAATATTTTATCCAAAAATATTTTCATTTCTACATTACATCGCATAACTAATTCTATGAAAATTAAAATAAAATCAAACAGCCCCTAAACATATCAAAACATAATTTTCATATTTTTCAATCATTCATTCTCTTAAAATATATAATAAAATCATATAAAAAAACATAATTAGACACTCCCTATATGAATTAATAAATCTTCATTGCTTTTATCTCTCAAAATATACTGTAAGGATAGTAGTTGGCCGCTAAATATGATTTATGCATTTAGGGTTATATATATTGATGACTTTGCTATTATGGGTGTGATAAAATTTTTATAATATAAATATTTTTTTCTTTTTTTATGTAATACTACATATTTTAATTATTTAATATACTTATTTAAGTTTTTATATAAATAAAATTAAAAAATAATAATATAATAATAAAAATGAGTGTAGAATATGCATATTGTCAAGTGATAATTACTGCATACGTTGCAGTCACGAGAAATTAAAATAAAAATACAATATTGAAAATTAAAAAAAAAATATTATTCAACACATCACTTGAAAACATATTCAAGTAGCTGATAATTTATTAACAATATAAATATGATAAAGTATAAATTTTGAAGTCGACAAATTTTCTATGAAAGAGATAATACAAAAAAAATTGTGTTTTAACTCCTTAAATCGCAAGTCCATAATATTTAAATTTTTATTTCAAATAATGTAGTTGAAATTGGCATACGTTTGTACGTTGTTTATTCTCTTCGGTATATAAAATTTCAAATTTTATTGTAAAAAATATTTACTTCAACATAAGAACTAATAAAAAATAATATATATCATAATTATATTTTTAGGACCATTTTTTTCTTATTTTCCTTCAAAAATCACTTTTTAGGTTTCTCTTATTGAAACCCAACGTCCAAACGGAACCTTTTGACCGTTTGCACATTGCATGGTCCATGGAGACTTTGTCCTTAGCTTAAACCTTTGACCGACCTTTAATTGAGATTTGAATTTTGCAGGCATCCATTTTGCCAAAGTGTGTCCCTTCTTTATTTAACTTTAATTGAAATTTGAATTTTGCAGCCCATGATAGCGACCTTTGGGCCGTGTTTGACGTGACAATGGGCTAGATTTGGTTAAATTTAGAACCAGCCCAGCCCAAGTTAAATGTACTTTTGGGCCAAAATAGACATAGCTTGAGCTAGGACTATCAATGGGTCAGATTCAAATCGAATTAAGTTGAATCTGGATCCGAATTTGATGGTGATATGTTGTATTCGAATTCGATTACAAATTCTATAGGATCTTAACTATTATAATCATATTTGGATCCATACAAAAATTAAATATCCGAAAAAAAAAATTGAATCCGAATACTCCCAAAAATTATATATTTGATATTTTTCTAAAAAAATTAATAAAATCTAAATCTAAAATAGTCATCCTTAAAAAAACATACACACAATATATTAACGAATAAATTTTTAAGTATATTTATTATATAAAAGCAATAATAGAATATAACTCAATCATATTTTGAAACTTGCATTGCATTCTTTTATATCACAACATTCAGCTATTACTTATTATTTTTCTTGCATCATTTTTTGTTATAAAAATAAAAAAACAAGTGATATAATTATGATGTAGATAACCTTCAAATATAATATTTTATATAAAAATCAACTGATTTAATATATTGCATATGAACTCATTACTTTTTCATCAAAAAATTCATTTTGGCGTTGCTATAGAACCCTATGTATATATATATATGTATAATACTATATATACATGTAATACTATATATTCGGATTCGAATTATTAATAAATTTGATTAAATCAAATTCATATTTGCTCAATTTATTTTGAATTATAAATTTTTTTAATTAGAATATATTGATTGAATCTTTTATTGATTAAAGATCATAAATTATCAAATCGGATTTGAAATAAGATTCACACTATTGACAATCCTAGGCTGGGCCAAGGCAGCAAAAATTGGGTTTTAAATCATTAGACAAGAATGATGGATCCAATGCAATAATAAGTACATAAAGCAAAATTTAGTTTTATTTTCAAAGTTCATTTTCACACTTTTTATTATTTCAGAAATAGAACACAACACTTTGCCCAACATTATTGTCATTTTTATTTTCAAAATATATTTTTTAATAACATATATATCATTTTTCAATAATTTATATATATTTTTCTCTCCATTCTAATATTACTATCTTTTTTTACTTACAACTTATTAAAACAAACGCAATCATCATTTTTCCAACAATCTATTTTTAAATATAAACTTGTTTTTAGCTTATTTTCACTAATTTACTTTTCAAATTATAGAAATGACAGAAATGAACATAAAATCAAATGGGCCTTTAGGTTCTTGTAATATCTAGCCATTGTTTATTCAAAGATGTAATTGAATTGTCGCCGGTCTTTCCTTACGAGAAATCTCTTTCTCTATTTTTTATGATATTTAGTTATCTTACATTGAAAGAGATTAAGATTTAAAAATAATTTAAACGTTATTTATTATTTTTTATTATTTAAATTGCTTTTTCAGAACAAAATCCTTCCACAATATACATATCGACAGAACAATATCATGAAATAGCTAATCCATCCTATGTCAGCAATGAATTATATTATCATCAACACATCACCAACAACTCAAACATTTCTTTTTCCTCGAATAATTTAGTACGAGTTTTAAATTTAAATTTATTATTCATAACTCTTTATTTATTGCACTATATCAAGAAAAAAGTCAAAAAATTAGGTTCTACATTAAATGAGCTGGTTTTGAACTAATTTTTAAATGCCCATGTCGTGTACCTAAAAGCCAACCCTTACATGGACAAAAAATTAGTCACAAAATTCACAATTCATCCAATAAAATCCCACAAGTTCCAATTATTCCATGCAATAAAGCCACCAATTAATCACAAAAGGGTTTAAGGTGGAATTACTCAAACATTTGTCATTATTTATAAAGAGATCAATAACTTTGTAAAGCCCTTTTGTCAAGGTGTTAATTAAATTACATTTGATAGAGATGGTTAAAATAGATCTTTCACTTTCATAAAGTTTAACAGCTTATTATTATTATTATTTATTTTTAAGATAGAAAAATTATTTTTAATTTAAATTAAATACTTTCATGATCTCAAATTTATTTTTAATTTAAAAATAAAATTAATATAATCGAAGTTGCTTCGACTCCCATACCGTTATTGTTGAAGTTACTCACATGCACAATTGGGATTGGGGAACTATAAGTTTCTTATTACTAACCGCCCGGCATGGAGACCAGCCACGTGGCGCCCATCATATAGTTCCATGTTTGACCCCAAGCCGAAATTTAATTCCAAAACTATCACCTCAAAAAATCTCTCTCTCTCTCTAAGCCATGCTTCCTTAGGAAATTACTTAATTTTGTTTTTTTTTTTACCAAAGACAACTCGCGAAATATTCTCAATTTTGTAACCGAATGAGTGCCGAGAGCTGAGTTCATTTAACTTTCTTGAATCTGTCGAAGCTACTGAGGTTAGCACGATCTCCGAGGAGGGCAAAACGATGTCGTCGCCGGACATTGCCGGAATCCTGGACAACTCCAAGGAGCTCGATCGGCTGAGGAAGGAGCAGGAGGAGGTGCTCCTCGAGATCAACAAGATGCATAAGAAGCTGCAAACTAGTGAGTCGCGGGTTTATTTACTGCATTATAAGTATTATTTAATTATATTACTCTTGATCAGAATTATGGATCATCCTTTTCGAGATTTTCCTGAATTGGAAAGAACGTGTTTTGACTTTCTTGTCCCCATTATGGTTTGGAAATTTGAGAATCCGTGCATGGGCTTTAATGGGTGTGCATATTGTTTGTTACCTGGGTTACTGTCGTAGCTTATGGGATTGGAATTTGTAATTTTGACTTGGCATTTGTTGAATTTATCTGTTGGATGAAGTTCAATTTATTTATGTATAGGGTTGCAAAGAAGCGACTCGAGCTCAATAACATTTCAAGCTTTTATTTAATTTCTTATCCGACTTCAATTGCTTTTGAACTTGATTCTTGATTAATTTTAATACGCCAATCTGGGAGAGCTTTGACGAGCCAAATAGAGCTCAGATTGTTTGATATTTTTCTTCTGATGGTTTTTAGATCATTGGTTGAGCTCTAGCTAAGCTTTATAAATTACTATACCAGCTAGGTTTACTAAGGTGATGAGTTGAGCTCAGACAATCTCCTCAAGTTTCAAATATAAATTTAGAGTGGCTTGGTTCATTTTCTGACATAATTATATAATTTTCCACTAAGTTGAGTGGGGAAAATCTCAAATTGATTACTGATTGGCTTTATGTAAGTAATTGCCTAACTCTTTTTTAGGTGATATATAAATGTAGTTGCATGATCCCATGTTTATGGTGCATTACCAACAATGATCAGATTTGGTTCATCCAATAATTGTTTAGACTGTGCTTGTGATTTATTTTGTGTCTTATTTTAGTTCAAAATGAGTGTGCGGGTGTGCATGGGTTTAACTGTATAGATGACCTTATAGACAAATGCAGAGGATTAATAAGATTAATGCTTTATGATGCAATCAGTTTTGAGGATAATGGTTACCTGTTTACTTAGATTGGATTGAGTCATTACATAGTTATGGTTAAAGAATCTTGATTCTTACACCTTGTCATTTGATCGGTCCACAACTATATATTGTTTGATGTTTTTGGTTGTGCACGCAGCTCCAGAGATGGTTGAAAAGCCTGGTGATACTTCACTATCACGGCTTAAGTCATTATATACTCAAGCGAAAGAGCTGTCAGAGTGTGAAGTGACGTATGTTTGAGTGGCCCCCTATTTTATTTATGTTTCTAAATTTTGAATTTTCAATTTCAGTTTGCAAAATCTCCTACCATCTTAATGACTTCTAGGAAGGGGCAACGTTGAAGTTAGTGTTTTGGTATTGTATCTAGGCTTTAATCCCACTTCCTTTAGCATTGTCACTGAAACACCTATGGTGCACAGATGTAGACACATTGACTAGAACACGGCACAAGACGCGTAAATTTTTAAAAACTTTTATGACATGGATCATGGATGATTGTTCAATATTAATTTTATATACAAAGATGTAAGTATATGCACGCACATACATGTACATTTATGATTCTATAGATGCATAATATCAGCAAAGGATTTATAGAAATAAAAGCACAGGTTTATCAGAAAAGATGATTATACCAGTTTTAGTTTTGGACGCCTGTTAAAGCAAATATTGCCAAAAAGAAAAAATAAAAAAAGAAAAGAAAAGAAAAGAAAAGAAAAGAAAGAAAAAAGAAAAAAAGAAAAGAAAGTAACCTTAAAAAAGAAAGTTAATTTAGATAACATAATATTTTGTTTTTAAAAAGAATTTAGAATTTTTTGATATATTTTTTTTAAATTTTATAATTCCTAAACTTTGTAAACACATAGAAATGCATACTTGTTCTCAGCTACTTTTTCTTTGTTTTTGCAGTATTTCCGGTCAATTGTTAGGACAACTGGATGCATTAATGCCTTCTGGAACTCCAGGGCAACATCGAAGAAGGATAGGTTTGTACCTGTGACCGTGAAAAGCAAATATTTAATAGAAGTAGTACTGGTTCTGTTTATGTGGTGTTGAAAATATCCATGAGCTGTAAACTACTCACAATTGGAATTTCATTCTGTTGGTTAGGCTACACTCTCACCATGCTTGATTTATTCATTCCTTACATCTCCACTCATTTTGCTGAGACTACCTTTTCCAATTGCTTGAAAAGATAGACATGCGGGAAGGAGAATGTGGAAAATGGTTGAATTCTTTTCCAAATTAGTTGAAGCTGTTAAAGGAAATAGGATTCAGACGCAGATGCTTATCAGTTATAGCATGACGGGCATGTGTGGTAGGTTTACAAAGGTGTCATGCCAGGAAAATAATATTGAGCTTGAATTAGATGGCATCTAGTTATAAATTGGTGACTCACATTTCATTTTTGGGATCTTTTGTCCATGTAACTCATTCTTTACTCATCAATATAACTTCAAAACTCCATGGTCCACAGAAGGCAGTGAGCAGAAGAAGAAAAGGATGAAGGCTGATTCAGAAGTCCCAAGATTGTCTCCTTACATGCGAAGTCACCTAGAGTCACTTGCGAATTTGAAGGGTGAACAAGTATGTGGTTGGCTTACATTGTTAATCTACTCACTGGTTTTCTTGTCAATTTTCCTTCCTTCTGTTTGGGCTTTGGACTTTGAATGCTGTTTTACTCTCTAGCTACATACCATTGTAATATGATAAGTACTATGCCTGGAGTTGCAAAAAATTTTCTGATTACAAGCTTCCGCATATTTTAGGTGGCAGCAAGGGTAACTCAAGAGGATGCTGGAAAGGATGAATGGTTTGTGGTTAAAGTAATCCATTTCGACAAGGAAACTAGAGAGTAAGTGTTGTTCCCTAAACTTTATTGGCAAGCTCCTTTGTATCCTCACGGGAAACATTGACAAAAAATTTGGTATCTAGGAAATTGACCACTCCGTAAATTTAATTCATTAGTCATTACAAACATACCCTCCAAATGAACTTATTACTAAGGGCGTTGTTGCCATGACAAAGTCAGAAAAATTTCAAAAAGTAGGGTTACTGATAAATTGAGAAAATCAAGTAAATTTTTGGACCATGTCATCATTTTCCATCCAAAGTTTAATAGGAGGAGGAGGCAGGTAAATGTTTGAAACTTGGGGAGAAGTTTGGTAATTTACAAAGGGGAATGCATTGCAGTAATTCGATTAACTCTTAGGGGAGGTCCCTGTAGTTAGCCCTTTGAACTTTTTTGGGCTACATTGATTTATCTGTTCAGTTTGCATCTCTTAATTGTATCACCATGTAGATTTGAAGTTCTGGATGAGGAACCAGGTGACGATGAAGAAGGCACTGGACAGAGGTTGGTACTTTCTTCTAACCTCCTAGATTTATTTATTTATTTCTATTTTGGTTCAGTGACCCATCATTATGTCAACTTACCGCATGACTTATTGTAAATTTTTCGGCAGACAAAAACTGTTTATGTTTTTTTATTTTTTATCTTTTTCATATTTCCTTTTAATTTCTCTCAGTAGTAGACTGGACTTGTAAATTGGTGGTTCTACCCAAAGAAGGCAACCCATCTATTTTCACATGGAAATGGCTTTCATAAGATGCTTTACATCATATTAAAATATACAAGCTAACACTGTGCTGCTTGCTGACAGTTATAGATAAGTTAACACTGAAGAACTAACCATTTAATATATTTCTTAGCTGGTATTGAAGTCATTGTTAACTGACACAGCATATGATAACAATGATTGCTCACAATTACAGAATTTTAGTTCACGAACAAAAAGGTATTGGAATATTTAAAATTAAGAAAAGTTAATATTTCCACATATGATGATTTGCCATACTTTTGTTCTACAAAGTAATAATGCATATAATTTTCTTGTCATTATGACATTATCTTTATATATGTATATATCCCCATATCTGTCCATCCACATGCATTAATTGGTACAGCTAAACCTATGTTCATCTCTCAGAATCAAAACCATAACGTTTTAATACTTAAAAAGAAGTAGTTGAGTTCTTTTATTGAGTTCCCATACATCTAATGGTTAACCTTGCAACCGCCTGGGTTTTCTATTTCAATATCCAGGTTAATACATGATTTTTTAGATTTATTTTTTATATTTATACAATCACTCCATGCATTTTGTGTTTTGCTGCTTTCAGAAAATACAAGCTGCCTATGTCACATATTATTCCTTTTCCTAAGCGAGGTGATCTCTCTAGCGTCCCCGATTTTCCTCCTGGAAAACATGTTTTGGCAGTTTATCCAGAAACCACTGCACTATATAAAGCAACCGTTGTCCAGGCTCGAAAGGTATTGGTTGCTCATCATTGATTGCCTATACACATAAAATAAATAGAGACTAACAATTGCTTATTTGCATATACCGTTGGTGCTTGTGTTTACAATCATGCAGAGGAAGATTGATGAGTAAGTAGCTTTACTTCTCTTTTGTTTCTTTACATTTAGTTCTTCGGATAACATGAAAAACACTGCAACATAATTTCTAGTTACTTAAAGTTTCAGTTTGAGTTTTCAATTTATTATAATTATTTTATTTATTTATTTATTTATTTTTTCTGAACTACGGAAATATTATCTTTTGGGTTCGACAGTTATGTTTTGGAATTTGATGATGATGAAGAGGATGGATCTTTGCCACAAAGATTGGTACCCTTCTACAGGGTGGTTCAACTTCCTGATGGATATCGTCAGTGATTATAATCTGTTTATAGGTGTAAAAAGTTGCAGGGCTTATGCCTAATGTATTTACTTAAGCTTATAATGACAAGAACTAGAATTATGTTGTATCCACTTTAACTCCTGTAGCATTAGTTCACTAACATAAATGATTTTGAAAGTGTAATAGTTTTTCTTTCCTGCACAACCATGGATTATACCTTCACAACTAGGATTCGAATGAAAGACATGTAACTTGAATGCCTATAGATACTCCTACATTTGATTGTTTGGTCCAATGTAGTTTCATCAATAGGTGCTCTATTGAAGATAAAAACATTTATGTGGAATGGGTCACATACAATTAAGTGAAATTGTATGTATGTGACTTGGTACAGATTGGTGTCTTGATTTTTATTCCACTGCATGGATATATTTCAGCTGCATTAAATATATATATAAACATTTCGTTGTAAGTCATAAACATTTGGCATATATTGACAAAGTGGATAAATCTGTTCTAAGTTTACCAAATAGAAGATGATAGAGGGCCAACTATCATTGTGATGGTATTCTTTCACTTTGAGTTCCTTTTCACGTAGCCAAATTCGAAAATATGCATAAAGGTGATTTTACTTGCCATATAAAAGGCCTATTAAGTGATCGAGACTGTTTATGTCAAAATCGTTCAAGTCAACTTGTCTATTCAATAGTGTTGTTCATCTACTAAGTTCAAAAAATGATCTATTGCACATGTTTGCAAGATAAGATTGTTGTACGTATGCTATTAGAAGATACAACTGTTGTATTACTTCACATAAGAAAATTTTTTTGTAAAAATTGAAATTTTTTTATATATATTGTGATCATCTATTTAAATGCTAATAGATTATTGATTGTTATAATAGAAGACAAAATATGAATTGAAACAAAAGATTTAAAAGTAATTAAATCCAGCAATGATTTAAATAGACAAGCTACAGTTACTACCATTGAATAAAGGGGGATGGACGGTAAAAGCCACCACCCAATAATCTAAGGCACCAATAATGGAGTGAGTGTGTTGCACTTCTTGGCAAAGCCATAATTCAAGCCCAAAGAAAGCTGAACTGCAGCAGTAGAAAAAAGAAAGCACCTGATGGTTGACTAGGAGTGGCGACGCGGAGGGACGGGTGGGAAATACTCCCGCCCTCGCCCCCGTTCTCGCCGTGGGTACCCATCCTCATTTTTTTATGGGGAGATGGGTACCTATGAATACTCATGGGTTTGATAAAATATTTTAAAAATTTATAAAAGAATTTAAAAATAAAAAAATACTAAAATTTTTTAATAGTATAAATTACTTTTAAAATAAAAACATTGTCAAACATAGGTACATATTATGATAACATACAATATTTAATTATATTTTATAATAAAATATTAAAAAATAAATAATACATAAACATAAATTTTGAAAATAGCATAACAATTCATAAACATAATGCTTATATTTATATTTATATATAAATATATAATAATAATTGATTATTATAACGGGTGGCAGGTACCTGTGGGGACGGGGACTGTGATCTCTATTTCCGCCCCCGTTTAGCAAACGGGGATTAAATAATCCCCATCCCCGTCCCCACGGGGGAAAAAAAATCCCCATATCCGCCCCGTCAAGGAAAATTCTCCGCGGGCACCTACGGGAATGGGTATTTTTGCCATCCCTATGGTTGACATGTTAGATTGTACTTAGCTGCATAGCTGAAACAATAAATGTCTTTTGTGGGTCACGTTATGATTAAATTAGCTTAAGAGATGACCATTAAGCAAGTTAACTTCTATAGTCCCTTGTGTTCATAAGATGGTTGAAAATTGTCTAAATGCTTTAAAGGTTGAAAAAAAAATGTCATTACTTCAAGGATTAACATCTGATTTATGCCTTATGGCATGCTCTTGAGATTGCAATTGGTGGATCCGACAAGGATCCATTTATGACCCGGTTTGCAATCCATTGGTTTGCAGCTTCAGAATAGTGTACCCCATCCCAGCTTATGATCCTAGAAGGGTTTGCACAAGAACCAGCAAACACTTCACTTCCATTCACAACTCCTTTATTTCCACACCAAACATCATAGCCTATTCCATGATGCCCACAGCAGATTTTAAAAGGGTCTTCAAATCCTGCAAAGACCAAGAAAGCATGCCCATTAAACCTAGTAATTCTTACCTTTTTTTCAACAAAAAGAACGCATGCAAAAAACAAAAACTACATACCTTTTTCCTCGTTTCACGTTTAGCTTTGGTTTTAGTTACCAAACGAGTAAGGGGTTGGACTTGACAGTCGCTACCTTACTTGTCTGTAATCTCAAATTTTATATGTAAATAAAATGGACGTGATTCAGAAACTAAAATTTTTGGCTCCATTCTGATATTGGACCAAAAGGGTTCAGAGAAAGGGTTGGTGGAATTCACCTACTTAAATGTTTGTCTCTATGTAGTACTCTGTAATTTAAAATAAATAATCATGTGATAATTGAGTGAAATTGAAAATAATTTCCAGATAAGATCAGCAGATCTCTTTCTGATTGGTCCCGAGGCTTGTCTATTAATATAATGATTACCCGACAATTAATCTTCTGAAATCTTGAACCGTAAGTTGTTTTTTTCCATTTTTCTAACCATTCTTTGAAAATCATGTTCATCATGAAAATCATAGTTGCAACTAATAAGGTGCATTCATCATGACAGCAACAGCAATGTTGTCTGGACACATCATGATCCAAATACATGCAAAATTTCAACTCAAATTCATATAGCTGATGAAAATAATCATCACCTTGATTCTTTGCCTTGGTGATCAACTCAATCTTGGCACTGTACACATTTACGTAGATTATCGCAGCCCCAGAAAGCTCTGATCTTAGCTTTACAATTCCATCCTTAAGCTCTTTGTTGAACTCAATAGCGATCTCATTTTGGCTCTTCACGCAGCCATGCTCATCAAGGTAACCTGGTTCAGGATCTTGCACCTTAACTGTGGCCACCGGCAAGCAGCCGATGGGGCCAGTGTTGTGTATCCAGAAAGTTCTTGCCCCTCTTTGGTACAGATTCTGTCATAAAACACATACATCTCTAAAGAAAGAAAACGGATATACAACGTTAATTGCTTTCTACTTTACTAATTCAGCTTACTCGGACTTGTGCTGTAAACTGGTTGATTATTCCAGGCAGGGCTGCTTTCTGGAGTTCAAAGCTCAACTTCCTTATACCTGCAGCCACATCATTCTGCCCTATATCGAGTATGAAAAGAGCCTTGGAGAAGTCCTGAGGCTTCGGCAGCCTTTTTGTAAGAGAATTCTTTTTGGCTGAAATTCACAAAAGATGGATTTGAAGTAAAGACAAGGAGATGAGTTGATTAAGGCACTGAGAGTTTTGTGTAGACCTTTGTAGAAATAAGCTGTTCTGTCTTTAAACTGTGTGTAATGCTCAACTTGGAGTTCAAGAGAGAAGGGGCTGACTCCATTCTCAAACCAAGATTCATTTGGCCGCATAATGGTAGCACCACCAGTTGCAAAGTTAGCTCCATGCTGGTAAATGGATCCTATTGAATCCAAATACGGACTCAAATATGGTAGCCCCAGATGGCCAGCTTCATGACAACAAAGATTAGATCCAAGAACAAGAAAAATATCTCTAAGTATATGGATTAAGCAACATAAATGTTTAGTTTCATTAACATAAATTTCTTACCTATAAAGTCTATGATCAAACGACCATCAGAGGCTCTTCCTGCCGGCCTGTGGAAATATGTCTCACCGGAGGGCGATGCTGGTGGATAGAAGACTGCTGCACTTCCTCCAGTGTCTGAATTTGAGTCACCAAAGTTGTATATTGCAGGGTAATCACAGGCTGGTAAGTTCATCATCTCATCAGCATCTGCTAGGAAGGCTGATGGGAATAAGACCAGAAGAAACAAAATTCTAAACAACTTCATCATGGTACCAAGTTTGTTCTAATGCTAAGACTTAAGAGTATTAGACTGCCAAATCAGTGATGTACTTGCATATATATAAGCACCATGTGCTTTTCTTTAAAGTCATCGGGTATTTAATAGAGAAATCTGGTGGGCTGACTAATGTGCTCTAAAGGGTAAAAGGAAAATGAGCATTTTTCTCAGATTTCAACTGAGTCAATCCAGTGGTGGATTTATACAATCTCATTCTCTCATGTCTTGATAACTTTATTTGTAATGAATTTGCCATAATTCTTTGTGATTTTTCCCTTTGAGAGTATTTGGATATCTCAGATTACGTCCGTGCAGTAATCATCACACTTGAAAATCCAAAATCCCAGTTGCTAAATACCATTTAGTTGACATATAACGGGTTTAAACAGCCTCAGTTAATCCTAATCTAACTCGAATATCTTAAATTGTATACCGGTGTTTGATGTAATGGGAAATTTTTTTATTTTTTTGTCATTTTTTCATCAATGCTGTCTAATTGAATGACTTCATTCTTGATGGACAAATCTTCGATTTGCCTCTAGCTCTATAATCCACCCGTCCTCCCTAGTCCCTGAAAGCCCTCCCAGCCTGGGGCCCAGCCCTCCTTCTTTCTTTGATAAGAATCAACATGATCTTTATAAGCTCCTCATCCAGATAGACAACGTATTCATTCATAGAAAGCAAAGTACTTTTTTGCAGAAACTAAGAATTTCCTTTATCCAGGGAAGTCATGCTTAACTGCACAAATTAGATACAAAGTTTAGTGGGGGGAAATGTAATAGAACAAGTCCATGAGGACCATGACATTCAAATTATGCTTCTGTTTATTGTTAAGCAAGAGAGGTTTCTCATTGTTTCTGTCAACATGTATTATTACGACATACTATTTGTGTCCCAGAATGTCCACTTATGTAATGAATCAGCACAGGGAAACAAACATTCAGAAAGTTAGCTCCCATGACAGAAAACAAAATTCATTCCAAAAGTTTCTGAATGGTAACACTATAAATCCACATGAAAAAACTGAGCCGTGTCCTTGAATTCTTGTGTTCATTACATTGTTAAACACTGCTAACTTGTTTAAGTGGGAAATCTTACAACTTCAGAGGATCCACATTTGCTTATGGCAGGCTTTTGTAAGAGCGACTGGTGGATCAGACAATGAACCATTAACTATACGATTTGCTATCCAATAATAAGCAGCTTCAGCATAGTGTACACCATCCCAGCTGATGACTCTGGAAGGATTTGCACAAGAACCAGCAAAGACTTCACTTCCATTCACCTTTCCATTCTTTCCACACCAAACATCATAGCCAATTCCATGATAGCTGCTGCAGATTTTGAAAGGGTCCTCAAATCCTATAAACAGCGAGAAGAAAACAAATTAAAAGTGGTGACTCTTCACAGGATCATCAGCAATATAATCTCATCCTAAGGTTCAAATAGTATTAGCCCTTCATCTTCTTTCACATTTAGTTCCTACTAGCCACCAGCTAGTTTAGTTCACAGGAAACATTTCCAGACAAAGTGACCTTAGTGTCTACAACAGTCTTGCCAGGTAAGACAATGAATACTGGTAAAGTTTCTAGTGTCTTGAGCCATGATATAGACAACCTTGGTATGCATTTGAATCAGAAACTATGCAAAACTTATTTTCTGAAGAACTTGGTGACCAATAAGTAGATGAATTTATGACTAGCAAAGCTTACGTATCATGATGGCAAGAGACCTGTGGTATAGTCACATGAAATTTTTGGAAATAATCATGATCCAACCAGATAGAAACTATAACTCGGGACAGTGACATTCTATAGAAAATATCATCACCTTGGCTCTTGGCATTGGTGATTAATTCATACTTTGCACTAAACATATCCACATGAATTATTGCAGCTTCAGAAAGCTCTGCTCTTAGGTTGACAATATCATCCTTAAGCTGTCTGTTGAACTCCAAAGCTATGTAATTACTCTTGACACAACTATGATCATCAAGATAGCCTGGGACGGGATCTTGCACTTTAAAAGGAGCCACAGGCAAACAGCCAATCGACTCCATGTTATGCATCCAGAAAGTTCTTGCCCCTTTCTCATAGAGATTCTGCCACATATGATGCATCAAAAGTTTTTAACTGCACAAGAAAGAAGATTAATTTTCAATCAAAATCAGCTCTCCATAGACCTGGGAACACAGAATGGATTACTTATGCATCTTACTCTGACTTGTACTATAAACTGGCTGACTATATTAGTTATGGCTGCCAGCAGGTTTTGGAAACTGAGATCCCATAAGCCTAAAACTACGTTGGTTCATCCAATATCAAGTGTGAAAAGAGCCTTGGAGAAGTCCTCAGGTTTTGGGAGCCTTTTCCTAATGCATTCCTCCTTAGCTGAATATCACATTCTCACAAATACCAATTCATAATGTAACAATTAAGGTATATACATAGAAATTCTTGAATGGTTATACATATATATACCTAAATCATATAAATAAGTTGTTTTCTCCTAAAACTGAGTAAACTGCTCAACTTGGATTTCAAGATTGAAGGGGTTAACACCACCCTGAAACCAAAACTCATTTGGCTGTGTAATAGTTGCACCTCATGTTGCAAAAATTTGCACCATGCTGGTAATTTGACCCTACTGAATCCAGATATGGGCTCAGAAGAAAAGAAAGAAAGAAAGAAAAAAGAAAAAGGAAAAAATGCAAAAAGATATTAAACAAAACTCCTCATAAATTGCAAGATAACAAGGAAAACTTTTCTTACCAAGAAAGTCAATAATCCAGCATCCATCAGAGGCCCTTCCAGCAGGTCTATGGAAGTATGTCTCACCAAAGGATGGTGCCTGAGGATAAAAGGCAGCAGCTATTCCTCCAGTGTCTGAATTTGAATAATCACAGGATGGTGAGTTTATCACCTCATCAGCATTTAATGACAAGGGTGATCAAGAGGAAAAAACCCATAGAACCAAAATCTTTAACAACTGATTCATCATAGTTGAAACTGGTTGGAGGAGATGTGAGAAGACAGTGGACCAGCTTTGGAGGAGGCTAGACTTTGACCTACAAATTTATAATATTTAACATGTCATGCATTTTTATTACCTAATTCTATGTTCTCCCAACATATATCTGTCAAAATCTTTGGAGGCGCTTGCTCTTTTATTTTTCCTTTTTATGGATCTTTTTTAGCACATTCTTGAGGATAATAAGCATATTATTAGAGCATTCAAGTTGTATCCAAATATTCAACATTGATACCATATAATCTTTTCTAACTATTATTATTTATTATCTTCAAAATTAGGTATCTCCAGTCTTTGAATGTGGTAACCGTTTTTGGGACCCTCTTTCAAAATTTTTTCAGCCACTGTGGGGCTTCTTCTTCTGCAATCCAGACAGCCATAATACTACATAAGATGACATTTTCCAGGATATTTATTTCCTATTACATTCTCAGTGCTTAAGACAGGCATGAGAAATGGGCTTAGGAGGATCAGAAAATGAGCCATTGAATATATGATTTGCAATCCACTGATTAGCAGCCTCAGAATAGTGAACTCCATCCCAGCTTATGTATGTTGCCGGAGAGCCACAGGCGGCGCCGAAGATGTTAGAGCCATTGATCATTAGTCTTTGTCCACACCAGACATGAACCTGGTTTTTGTGATGCCCACAGCATATTGTCGAGGGGTTCTTGAATCCTGTTCAAGAAAAGAAAAAAGCAGCAGAATTTTATGGCTTTTAAAGAGAAATTTGTTAAATTTAAAAGCCACCCAAAATTCATGCTGTTTTCTTGCAGATAGTTTTCTACTTTCCTTGGCCAACCATTACCAAATGGTTGATTAGTCTGGGTGCTATCATGTATCAAGAATCAAAGAAATGAAGCATTTCTATGATAAATTTCATTTTCTAACATATTATTAGGGAAAAAAGGCCATTGAATGTCAAATTTGCTCCCCACACAATATGAGAAATGACCCAAATACCTTAAGACCTCCATCTTTTCGATTGGGTTAAGCACTATCTAATTAGACATGAAATCTGACTTGAATCGTCAGGTTGAGATATGTGGTAGTATTTCAATCTTACATTTAGAATATACCATACAAATAGACCTTACACTATATACATACTCGTAACTATTAGTGAGAAAGGCATCCGAAGTTATCTTGTTACACATTATTTATAATTATTCGACATTTTGATCTTTTTTTTTTAATAATTGACCTTTCCACTGTTTTTGCTGGCCCTCTTTTTGCAGGATTAGCAAACGACCCTAACCTTATTTTGGTTTAAGATTTGACCCAATTTATTACAATTCCTACTACATGCAATTAGACCACTTGATGATATGCAGGAGTTAAGAAATAGACTGACTCAAAATGACCACACGATGATCTGAATCACAAATAGAATTTTGCAGAAAAATAGAAAGATGGGCTTAAACTCTACTAACCATAGAGTTTTGAATTTCTGATCAAGAGATATTTGGCTGAGTAGATATCAACGTAAACCAAAGCTGCATGGGAAAGCTCAGCTCTCAGTGTGGCCACTCTAGCTTTAAGCTGCCTGTTGAACTCAACAGCCATGGAATTATGGCTTCTAATGCATCCATACTCATCAAAAAAACCAGGTTGTTTTGAATTTCCAGTATACAGAATGGCTGCTGGCAAACACCCAATGGGTCCAGTATTATGAATCCAGAAAGCCCTCCCTCCTAGTTCATACACACGCTGCAAAATATGATGTTGCAAAATTTAGCAAAAATGGCTATAAAAAATCAATTTAGATATATTATTTCATTCCCTATTGACCTATTTCATTTCATGAAAAAATGACATGTGTATTGAATATTTTTTTATAAAAATATTTGATTGAAATTAAATATACTTGGCATAAATACAACAAGTTGGAATAAAGGATCCAAAGTAATAAAAAAACATATGTAAATTTTTCTTTTTCAAAGTTACCATAACTGCTGCAGCAAATTGATCCATAATATCCGGAATTACAGCTTGAAGTTGAACCATAGTCAGCTTTCTAAAACCAGCAGCAAGGTCATTCTGGCCAATATCAAATGTGTATAGAGCCCTGGAGAATTCCTTAGGCCTTGGGAGTTTCCTCCTGTCGATTGGATTTCTTGCTGAAATTTGAAAACCGCAAAAATCAGAACTAGACGAATTGTCATTTGATCCAATAATATAAGTCTTATACGTAAAGTATTAAAGTATGATGCCGGAGTTATAAACCTAATGAACTTATGCTGTGCATGCATATGAATAAAAGAAAAAATATGCATAACCACTACATTCCTCACCTTGATCATATAGTTCTTTTGTTCGGGATTTGAACTGAGAAAACTGCATAGTTTGAATATCAAGTGAAAAGGGACTCAATCCATTCTCATATATGCTCTCGTTGTCCCTACGAATGGTTGATCCAGCTGTTGCAAAATTTGCGCCATGCCTAAAATTTGAGCCTATTGAGTCCAGGTAGGAGCTCAAGTACGGCAGGCCCAAGTGCTCAGCTGCATATACTTATGCATTATTCATTACTTATACATCTTTTATCGCAAGAATATTGCATAGAGAGAGTTCATAGATTCATCATACCTATAAAGTCTATGATAAGACGGCCGTCAGAGTTTCTTCCGGCCGGCTTTCCAAAGTAACTCACTCCATACGGCGGAGGAGTAGGCCAAAATGCTGCGGACATCCCACCGGTATCTGAATTTGAGTCGCCAAAGTTGTAAATAGCTGGAAAATCACATGGCCCGGCTGCAGGGATCGTCCATTTTCCTTTAATACTTGAAGCCGTTGAGAATAGTAGTACAACAGTAACAAACAGAACTCTTTCTATTGCTCTTTCCATTTGTATGTGAAAGGGGGAGAAGCCCTGAATATGAGTCTAAGTTGAGTTGAGAAGAAGAGAAAAAGGCTGAAAGTGTTCATGTGAAAAATGTGCTGTAGATTCTTTGCAGTTTTGGCTTTTTATTTCCTGATATTAAGCAATGGAGCTGGCATTATTCTTGCTGCAGTTCATTTTTCTGCAGTTTGTTTGGTACGGGTTTTCTGCCTCAACTCACTCAGAAAAAGACTACAATCAGCACTGTGATTAATAGTTTTAATATATGGTTTTTATCTTGTACGAGTTTATTATGATTTATGTGATATTTTTTCATGGTATTTATACCACTTGGGCCAATAAGCCCAGCCATATCAACTCTTTGGTCTGTCATTTTGTGGGCCTAGCTCAACAAATAGTACTAAGGGTGTTCATCGGATTAATTCGATCAGATAAATCCGACGAACCATACTGAACCAATCTGATTTGGCTTGGTTTAGGTTATGAGGTTTGATTGGGTCAAATTCGATCAAACCCGATTATGTTTGGTTCGATTTTCGAATTTCATATTCATCTACTCGACCCGATTCAATCATTTAATTAAAATAATTTTTTTTTTAAATTATGACTTTTGTTATTTATATTTATATTTAATGTTCAATTTAAATTTATATTTAAAATTTTATATTATCAATTATGGCTTTTGGTAAAGAAGGAAATAATTTATAACAATTATGACTTGTGGTGCTCTTGTGTAATACTGTGTGCTTTTGAATTTTGATGAATATTTTACAAATAATTTGATTGTCTTGATTTTTTAATTAAAAAACTAAAAAAATTGCAATTTGTGCTTTTTCCTCCTCCTCCTCTTCCTCTCTCTCTCTCTCTTCTTCTTCTTCTTCTTTTTTTTTTATTGAGACTCGATTATCCGAACCGAACCAACCGGATCTTCAGTTCGAGTTCAGGCATTAAAAATCATAAGACCCGAACCAATTAAAAATAATTGATTCGAATTCATTTTTCCCCCAATCCCAACTCGACCCATGAACACCCCTAACAAATACTAGATTTACTAACTTGGGCTAAAAGAGTGTTTGATTAAATTTATTTTAAAAAAAAAATTACAAGCTTTCATATCGTAGAAGCTTATAAATATTAGATCTTATTTTAAAAATACACTTTCAAAGTATTTGGATAAAATCAAATTTTTGAGTTTATAAAATATTAGTAATAACAATTTTATAATTAATATACAGAAAATTAATGGAGATTTGAAAAAGTTAGGATCTCCTATATTTTTGAAAAACATCTTATAACCCTTTTTCAAGAAAAATATTAAATAATTCATAATATTTTAAGAAGCGTATAAACTCACTCGGCACTCTCCATTTATTAGTTTATGTTCGGGATCATACATACAACAGAGTAAAAGTTTTAAACAAAATATTATTATTCATTATTTATTTTTCTTGTTTGTTTATTCAATTCGTTTTTATTTTTTCATTGAATAAAAAAATAGCATGAAATTATATAGAAAAAAATAATTTCCACCATGGTTTTTGCAACTTTAGCTAATTTAATGCCATTTCTAGTTAAAAGAATTTCTATTTGAAGAACCCAATGGGCCAATCTTGACAAGTTTTGCAATGAATGTTGAGCCCATTATCCCGACATAGTCCACTAGTTGACTATGGATTCGGCCCAATAGGCCCGTTCATCTTAGTGCGAAAACCGAATCATACTCCGCTACGTCCAGTTTGAACAGAGATCGTGCTGTTAAAAATCGTCAGGACGTAAAAGTCGCAGTTCAATATTTCATAGAACTGCAGTGGAGAACTTGAGAGGGCCCATTGAAATATGTACCAGCACTACTTGCCCTAACACGGAGTTTAGTGTGTATGCGATGGGGAAGAAGAAAGGAGAAGAAAACCCTAAGGCCAGCGAACAGAAGGAAGGTTATAATTTACTCGGCGTGCCGACCTTCGAGCAGCTGGAGAACGGCCGGTTCAAATGCTTGGAGACGGGCCACGAGCTGCCGGCGCACGCCAGGGATGCTTACGCCGAGTCCAAGCATTGCCGGTTGGGCCTTATCGACTCCGGCCTGGCCCGCAATAAGCCCCCTCTCAACATGTTCCGACAGGACCCTGTTTCTTGGTAATTTCGTTACGTAACGAAGGGGAATATGGCTTAACAAGAGACCCTGGTCCAAATTTGCGATAGGGTTTCGGAATTGTGATTGAACTGAAATTAGGAAGTTTTTTATTTTTGCTTTTCGTTGTTGTTTTGTTGCAGTTCGAAGTTAATATGCAAATTGACAGGAGTTACGATTAACAAGTCAGAGGAGCATATATGGAAGCATATGAATGGGAAGCGATTTCTCAATATGTTAGGTACGTCCAATAATGAAGTTGCCTTGAAAACTTGTTATTTAGAACAATTTTCATTGAAAAGCAATATAGATTTAATAGTTGGATGTGTTTGAGTTCATACGCGTATTGATGATGTAAACAGAAAAAAAGGAGGCCGAAAAAGAAATGCAGAATGGGACAATTGAGAAGCAGGATGAGGAAAAACAGAAGAAGAAAAAGAAGAAAAATGAAGATAAGAATAAGAAGAAGATTAAGAAAGATGAAGAGAAAATTGATGAAATTATCAATGAAGTAAGGGGTTCCACGGGCAAGAGTAGTGATTCGGACGATGAAGCAGACTTCTGGATGCCTCCTGTTGGGGAACGATGGGACCACGATGATGGGGGTGATCGCTGGGGCTCTGGTTCCGAGTCAGGACCAGAGAGTGATGATGCTGGTGGAGAAGGTATATCATTTCTGTTTAAGATTTATTTGATTGTGTCAAAAGAATCTTGCATTAGGTTGAGTGATTTTTTGCAAGTTGTCTTTTAGCAAGTTTATTAGCTTAAGAGGTTAGGGTAATTGAAAATGCATCACATGTAAATACTTGGAAGAATGGCTAATGCTGAAGAAAAAATTGAAGCGTAGGCAATATAATGTGCTCTAAATGATGCTGTTACCAGAGACTCTTTGATGCAAAACAAAAATATGCACACCAATTCAAGGCTTAAATACATACAAGGCACCCACTTCTTCCATTTAACTACCCACTAGCTCCATCATGAAAGTAACTAGCTAGCACGCCCCAAGTGACACCTTGGTTTTATGACACATGGAATACTCTCTTCCATTGGAGCTGAATTTAATGGCCGAGGGAATAACTTTGACATGCTTACTTTTCAATGGCTTAGTTTGAGCGCTATCGATATCCTTTTAGATGCAGCTCGGTTGTAATGTGGAGCTCGGTCGGCTGAGTATTTGTACACATCTTAATTTTAGCTTGGTCATAGATACATCATATCTTCATTCCCCCCTGAATTTAGTTTGAAGACAAGTGTGTTTGTTTTTGGACTGAAGTAAAGTGGTTTGAGCTGAAACTATGGCTAAAATATTGGCCGAGCCACTTAATGCCCAAGATGCAATTTAAATTCCCAATAATAACTGAGCCTCCTCAAATCTTTAAAAAGATGCTTCATTTTCCATCCCAATGTTGTGGTAATGTGCACCAGATACATTAAATGAGGTCTATTATCTTTTCCCACATGTGTACAGCTGTGATCTCCTATGCTAGTGTCGTTTTGCCTCCTTTTTCTTCTTTATAAATCATAGTTGTTAAAGGCGACTGCCTCGCTTGCCTAAGGGGAGAGGCGCCAAGGGCGAGGGAAAATCGCCTTTTCCCTCACCCAGGCTATGCGGTTTCAAAAGGCGAGGAAAGGGCATGTCTTTTCTCGCCTTTTTTCCAGGCGAGAGGTGTGCAGAGACGTGCCTTTGTGAACCCAAAATGTTTTTAACAATTCTGAAGTGGTCTGTAAAATGCGATTTTAAGAGAAAGGAGAAAAAAAAGAAAAAGGGAAGAAATGTAGCATAAAAAATGCTTTAAAAAGTCATTGACAGATTGCAAAGAAAAAAAATCGCCAAAGCTTACCTCCCCTTCCCAAGTCCGTGCGCCTACACATACTGGTTCCTAGTTCTTGCCGATGGTCGACCTACTTTCGAATGTCCCAGTTTCCAGCAACCCAGTTCCTAGGTAAGGTGAGACTTTTTTCTTTCCTCTCTTTTCTGCTTTGTCCACTTTTTTGTTTTTCTTGCTGTTCTCTTAGTTTAATGTTGCAAGTGTAAGTGTGTTAGCGTGTATTTGTTTCATGTTTTTAAGTTCATTAAATAAAATTAAATATATTATGTATGTCTTTTTGTTTTTCTTAAAATTTTGTTCTTTTTTATTCTTTAAAATAGTTATTAATTTATTATTGAGATTTGAGAACTTGAATTTTAAACCTAAAAATATGAATCTTTTTTTAAAATCTACAATATGAATTAATTTTTAAAAATTTGGAAATTTAAACTTACTTTTAAAATTTCAAAATATGAATTTGATTTATAAAGTATGACTATATGAAAATCTAAATTTATTTTTTAATTCTAAAAATCTAATATTATTGTTTGAAAACCTAAAAATTTTGAACTTATCTTTTAAAATCAATATTTGTTTTTTATTTATTTTGATGTTTGTGGTTTTTTTTTTGTTTTGTACCTTTTATATTATATAAATTTTTAACATTTGAATTTCTTTTATTTTTTTTGTTTTGCAGAATATAGAGACAAAAAAAAAATGTCTTCTCAAAATATATGCAGAAAAGATCCTGCATGGAATTATAGAACTCTACCAAACTCAAAAAATACAAATAAGGTCAAGTGCAATTATTGTTACAAAGGAACAAATGAAGGGATAAGTAGATTCAAGCGACATCTTGTTGGAGGATTTAGAGATGTAAAGACTTGTCCAAAATGCCCTTAATTGGTGAAAGAAGTTATTAAGGTAGCAAAAGCTATTACAAATGTAAAGGCTTGTCCAAAATTTTATAAATTTTTATTTCTCGCCTCACTTCAAAAAGGCGAACGCCTCTTGACTTGCCTCGGGCACTAGATGCCTTATCACTTCGCACCGCCTTTCATATTTAACAACTATGTTATAAATACCGCTTAGCTCATTCGTCCTTCTCATTTCTTTATTTGTTTGAACATTAGCTCCAATCTCTCCTTTGCATTTCTGCTAGCTTCTACTACGAGAGCTCCTACCGTCCTCCCTCCGACACTAATGAGTTTAGGTTCCTCTTGATCTCTATTTATTGTTACTTTTCGATTTTGTGGGTTTTGTGTGTATTTTTAGAATTTTCTAGGATTTTGTTCTCTGTCTTCTAATTTTTTTTCCTTTTCGCTATCTTCAGTAGATGTCTTCCTCTTCAAGCCAAGTCCTTGAACCTACTACTGTCATCTATACCTGAATGAGGGGGATGGTTAAGAGGAATCAGCCCTTAGCACAAGTCTTCAGTTAATAAGGGAGACTGAAGAGGGGATTTTAAGTGCAGGGTTAGCTTATTATGAGGTGTACCATTCTAGAATGGCTCGTCATCAAAGGAGATAACTTAGGAAAATGATGGGTATTCATCCTGAGTATGTAATAGTTATGCTTTGATCTTTAGATCGGCCCTATCTACCCCTACAGGTTTTCTTTGCTTTTACTAAACAGATGCATGGGGGATTAAGATTTCCTTTGCCCGAGCTATTCATACTAATTTTGAGGAGGTTAAGCATCTCTTTGAATCAATTTACCCTCAATTCGTTTAGGTTTGTGATAGGTTTCATCATTCAGTGTAGACATCTTTAGATAAAGCCCACTACTGCTTGTTTCATTCCCTCTTTTTCCCCAAGTCTCTAGGAGTAGGGTTGTTTTATCTTACATCTTAGGAGGATGTTCACCCCCAATCCAAGTGCGCTACCTCTTGACAGCCTATCCTGTAGTTGGTGCTACCCTTCTATGCAAAGGCAACTACTAGATAAGCTTAATAGTTTTCAGTTACAACTTTCCCACCTACGGGTGTAAGCTGGATCGAGCTGGCTCGATTATAGCTCAACTTGAGCTCAAGTTTTTTCTAGCTCGAGTCGAACTTTATAATGGTCCAAGCTCGAGCTTAGTTGTTCAAAAAAGCTAACAAGCCAGCTTGCGAGCTCTTTTCTATTTTTTAAATATTTTATATATTAATTAAAATATTAAATAGTTATTATATATTAATAATTTATTAATTTTCATTTTTAAATATTTTTTGTATATTATACTAATAATGTATTCTATTTTTAAATATTTTATATGTAATATTAAATTATTATCATATGTTAATAATTAAATTTTATCAAGTTGAGCTTGATCTCAAGCCTTTAAGATGAGGCTTGTCAAGCTCAAACCTACAATTTTTTTTTAGCTCAGCTCAAACCTACAATTTTTTTTTAGCTCAACTCATTTACACCTCTACTCCCACGTGATGGAGCTAACGTTTCTCTATCACATTTCCCTTAACCCCAAAGCAGAAGAACTTTCAGGACCTTTGGGTATTTATTTGACTCTTGACATATATGTTCATTACAAGAAGTTGGCCACTAATATTAACATTTTCTTCTTTGAAGAAAGACTTTCTACCATGGCTTTCCTCTTAGCTGCAAGCGACGAGTAGCCACGTCAACAGAAAAACAACTGCTCTCCCAAACATACAAGAGGTTCCAATAGCCCTTCAAAAAGACCAGCTATTACTACATCATAGGCTTTAGCTCCAAAGAAACGACCAATTCCTCCACCTAAAATGGTGCCAATATTTGTGGAGCTTGAGAATGAACTAACTCCAGAAGAGTCGAGCTCTTCAAGCTTGTGCAAAGGCCAACCTAATGCCTACTTTATGGCGAGTAGCTCTATGTTGGCCAATATCTCACTCCTTGGGCTATGATTTCTTGAGGGGTTTATCCACTAGCTTAGATCAAGAGATTATTGATGAGATGCCTTTTGAGGCCCTCGAGGCTCAATTTGCCTCTCATCTCTCTAAGGTATGCTAGGTTGATAAATTACATTAGTTACCACCTTCTACACTTATGCATGACTTCTTATGCAAGCTACTATCATGGTTGGTGGTATACTAGCTTGGTGGGAGGAAGAACAAAAAAACAAATTGGAAGGGGAAAGAAAGAAATTATCGGCCGAGCTTACCCAACTCAAGTTTGAAGTTGGTAAATTCAAGGAATTGAAAGAGCAGCTGTCCTCCATCAAGGAGAAGTACAATGAGACCTCTTTTGCTCTTTCTGAAGCTAAGATAAAGGTTGCCGAGCTATTAAATCAGCAAGAGGAAGCAGTGGAGTGGGCTAAGGGGGAAGGTCATCGTGAAAGCCGAAACTTTTTTTTTGAGGTGTTCCATAATACAAAAGGGGGCCGAGACTACCTAGAAGCTTGTTGGCAATCTTGTTTGCAAGTGTTTATGAAGAGCAATGAATTTAAACAATTATTGGTCAATAAGGCGTTGAAGTACTATTACCATGGCATTAACACTTGTGCCGATCAATTAGAAGCAAAAGGTGTCTTACAACTTGGCTAGGTTGATGAGCATATTGATTGCATATATGGACTATAGACTTTGCCTCCGATTCTGAAGATGAAAGAGAAGTGAACCGAACTTGAGACATCCCAAGCCGAGCTTCCCTCTACTAATGTGCCACTCATAGTTGTTAAATGCAAAAGGCGGTGCGAGGAGATAAGGTCTCTATTGCTTGAGGCGAGAGGCGCTCGCCTTTTTGAAGCAAGGCGAGAAAATAAAAATTTATAAAATTTTGGACAAGCCTTTACATTTTTAATAACTTTTGCTACTGTAATAACTTCTTTCACCAATTCAGGGTATTTTGGACAAACCTTTACGTCTCTAAATCCTCCAACAAGATGTTTCTTGAATCTATTTATTTATCCTTCCATTTGTTTCTTTGTCACAGTAATTGTACTTGACCTCAATTGTATCTTTTGGGTTTGGCAAAGTTCCATAATTTCATGCAAAATCCATTCTATTTACATTTTGAGAAGGTATGTTTTTTTTTTTTTGGTCTCTATGTTCTGCAAAACAAAAAAAAATAGAAGAAATTCAAATGTGAAAAATTTATGTATTAGAAAAGGTACAAAATAAAAACACAAACATAAAAAAAAATTAAAAAAATGTTGATTTTAAAAGATAAATTCAAAATTTTTAGGTTTTCAAACAATAATATTAGATTTTTAGAATTAAAAAATAAATTTAGATTTTCATAAAGTCATATTTTAGAAATCAAATTCATATTTTGAAATTTTGAAAATAAGTTTAAATTTTCAAATTTTAAAAATTAATTCATATTTTAGATTTTAAGAAAAGATTTATATTTTTAAATTTAAAATTCAAGTTCTCAAATTTCAATAATAAATTAATAACTATTGCAAAGAATAAAAAAGAACAAAATTTTAAGAAAAACAAAAAGACATACATAATGCATTTAATTTTATTCAATAAAGAACCCCAAAACACATAATAAATAAAAGCTAACACACCTACAACATTAGACTAAGAGAACAGCAAAAAAGAAAAAGAAAAAAGCAGACAGAACAGAACACAACAAAGAGAGAGAGAGAGAGAGAGAGAGAAGGGAATTGGGTTGCCAAAAACTAAGATGTCCGGGAAGTGGGTCGACTATCAACGGGAACAAGGAATCGGTAGGTGCAGGCATGCAGATTTGGAAAGGGGAGGTGAACTTAGGAAGGGGAGGTAAGTTTTGGTGATTTTTTTCTTTGCAATCTATCAATAACTGCTTAGGGCATTTTTTATGTTATGTTTCTTTACTTTTTTTTTTCTCCCTCTCCTTTTCCTTAAAGCCTCATTTTTACCACCAACCACTTCAAAATTCTTGAAAACATTCTAGGTTCACAAAGGCGTGCTTCTCACTTGGAAACCGCATCGCCTGAGTGAGGGAAAAGGTGATTTAACCTCACCCTTGGCGCCTCTCACCTTAGGAGAGTGAGGCGGTCGCCTTTGACAACTATGATGCCACCCACTACCGCCAAGACCACAGGTCCTGATGTGACTGAGGACTCTCTTCTAAGAAGTAATATTGCAGTACTTTTTACGAATTGCTTAAGAATGTTTTGTTTTTGAATTACCAGCTACTTATGTAGTTGATGCTGCTTATGCAAATAGCAAGATTGTGTTATAATTTCTCATTGTCAACTTCCATCAACAAAATAATTCAATGTAAAGGTGTACGGGATGTTGGAAAGGGGCAATATATCCCTGCATCTTGAAATTTTAATTTTGTATTCAAAAAAATTAATTCTTCATTAGTAGCCCTTGATAGCTACAATACATTAGCCTACTGGAAGTGGTTTGGAGTCTTTTGGTTTCTGGCTTGTAATCTTGTTTTTTTTGTAGCAGATGAAGGAACTGAAGAGGCTAAGCATGAAGCCAGGCAACTATCCAAACAGTATGTTTACTTGTTTAACTCTTCCATACCTATCTTTACTATAGATTTGGGTGTTAACTGGAGCAGAAAAGCCACTTCTCAAGGGCCTGGCACCTATATAACTGTCTTTGAATTTCATTTTGTCAATGTCTGCGCAATTAGGGAAAGAAACGACTTCTCTTCCTTTTGCGAGGTAGATAATTTTATTTTATTTTTTCATCGCACAGGACAAAGCGAATGTTGCTGGAAATTGGACCTAGTAGCTTTGCCTCAAGGAAGAAGAAGAAAAAGACCAATGCTGCATGATGAAGTGGAGCAACTCTCCGGGACCCAGTCCAGTTGCATCCACCCCCCGTATTAGATGCATACTATGCATCTCAAGGGTTACACTGGAGGACAAAGGGGCACTTTTAAGTCATCAGAAGAAAGATTAACAAAGGAGCTTTGTCTTTGTTCTTTGCTGTTTCTGTTTTTCAAGAAAAAAATTATTTTTGTCTGCTGCATGCATTTTAATTATGAAGAAACGTATTATAATTTCTTGTTTTTTAAGGAATTTGAGTTGTCAATGAGTAATATTCATGGAAAGTTGGGTTCAGATGACTTCCAAATTTTTCTTAGTGAGTAGAGAACCTGTTGGATTGTATACTTAAAAGGGATATCCAAATGTTCCGCTGTAGTAATCCCACCGATTTTGAAGTGTCTGCAGGTATAAATTTGGGCTTTTTTTGTCATCAAGCTCAGTCAATTTTGATTGCTGGCGGGCTTGGTCTGAGGATTAATTCCCTATCAGCAACTATTTCAGCCCCCCTTTTATGACTTTCTCATATCTGTATAGCGTGCCACAAGAAGATATATTACGCCCGTTGTGCGTCATGGCCTAATTGACTTGCTAGATGTAAATAATATCGTTTTTTTCAATTAACATGGGATTACAGAAATTTCACAGCACTCATTTGGAAAAAACTTATTTAACAAGAGCTAGTGCTCATACTCTGGGGATGAGGACGGGTATAGGGAAGTGGATTTGGCTTGAGTCAGGATCAAACTCTTCTTTTGAGAAAATATAATTTTTATTCTATTCTATTCAGTACAATAAACAAAATAGAGTACCTTATTTGTAATTCTAAAATAGGTGATTTCCTCTGGGTGTTTGAGTGCCCTTTCAAAATAGGGACTAGCCGGTCTTTGCTCACATAAGTTTTTAATGAACCCAGAGGATGGGTGTGGATGTTGAGCCTTTTGGGCACTTGCGTCTAAGTCTAGGCTACAGTTTTTTAAATTGATGAACATGAAGAAATAGGATTGAGCGCTTTCACTAAGATTATAATGGTTTCTGTAAGCCGTTTCATCATATATATTAATCTAATTGACTAGCATCCAAATGGGTGACACTCAATGTGTTGGGGGCTTGGGGTTAAATTAAAATTCTTGAGTTGTTCTCTTTTCCCTTAATCTTCTTTTTCACTTTAAATGATAGAAGTAACTATGACGTGATGCTTTGGGACAATAAAGGTCACATTGAGTTCGCATTCCATCTTGTTTTAGGAATGCAGACTATTACTAGTTCAAAAATAGAAATTATCAAACTCATCAATATGCATATTCTTCTGGTTCACCCAGTTCCAAAATAACGATCACCAAACTCACCCATGCCTGGAATCACCTGCATATCCTTGTTGAGTCTCGTATCTATTTCTGACGTTACAATTTTGAGTCTTGGGTATTTTTTACAGACAGCATGTATGCCTTCAGGAGCCTGCATAAATAGAATCAGGGGTGAATTTAAGAAAAAAGAAAACAAAATTGATCCATGCAGCTCTTTCATAGTCTAAATAATGTTAAAATTGATGTAATTAATTAATTAATTCACCCACTGCAATAAGGTTGAGGAAAATTATGTTGGATTCTGGAACACCTTTGCTGAGCAGCACAGAAACCGCTTTAGCGGCGGAATTCCCTGACAAACCATTGTACAATGAGCATTATATATATATATATATATATGGATTTGAAGAAAAAAATTGTCTATATTAGAACTAATTCAGTAAGTATACCTGTAGCAAGAACAGGGTCGAGCAGTAACACATGGCGACTTGCGATGTCTGATGGTAGCTTTTCATAGATCAACTGCAGTAATTTTTACAGCAATGGGAAATGTGACGGAAGAGGTGAGAATTGTGAGATATGTAAGGCTTATTCAGTCGGCTCCACAAACCTGCCGGCCATTTTTACCGTCTCCGTGGATTAGGATTTTGCCAATTTTGATACCTTTACAACACGCTCTCAGCGCATTCTCCATACTCTCCCCACTGGTCCAAGAAATCACGGAAGACGAGTTTCAGAGATTGTGGATATGGCAAGGAATTCCATAGAATTTAAATAATACCATGCTTTCCAAGGATTTGGATTTTTAAAAAGTCTATCCTCTCTATCATATATTGACATAACTATTTGGATATTTAATTGCCAACCAAAGATAAAATAATGTGTTGATGCTTCATTGAATCTATCTCCTAAGTTCAAAGAGGGACTGTGAAAAAGTATAGATTTAGAGGGTATTTGGCTAATTTTATTTAAAAAAATTTTCAAATTTCTACTTCTTATAAAATATTTTTGGAGTTTATAAAATGTAATATTTTTTTAAAAAAAATAAAATTTTAAAGTATTTAGATAAAATAACATATTAGAGCTCATAAAATATTGGTAATGATAATTTTATAATTAACATAATTAAAATTAAAAGAGCTTGTCAAGAACTCGAAAATAAGTTATGAGTTCCTAATTTTTTTAAAAAAAATAAGTTTATGAGCTGCTAACATCTTATTTAGAAGTCTACAAGCAGACACTTACTAACATTTTATAAACTTTCAAACGCTTATAAGATATTTTAAAAGGCTTATAAGATTACTCAAATACCCTTTTATTTAAGCCTATAAACAATGTACAATAGAATGTCCACATCTCTCTAGCTGATGGAGATAGTTACCTTCTAATGATTGAGACGCCACACAATCTTTTGCAGAAAACGACTCCACAGTATACAGATCCTGCAGGTAGATGAAGAAGCGGGTGAGTTATTCTAGCAACATTGGTTAACTTAATTTTTGATGATTCAAGGAAATATCATCAGCGTTTTTGGTGAAAGAAGGCAGCATTAGCTAAATTCATTATTTCTGAAGACGAAAAGAAAAGGGTTTCTTCAAAGTAGTCTGAGGTTCAATAGTTTGTCATTAGGGTTTAATTGCATGTACGGATCCATGACGACTCCATTTATTAACTGCCAAACCTTTTTGCTCGCTCTCTTTGCTTGGAAACCACATATAATAAAGCACTAAAGCTTATTACCTGTAGGAGTAATGATCTGTTTTTCAGTAAATGGAAGGTGGCCAAGACCATGTTCCACAACCTAGAACATAGACGTAACCCATGTTAAATTATATGCACAAATGGAATACCTTAATATAATTTTAGTAAACTGATATACCAAGCGAATGAGCCGATCTGCATAGAAAACAAAATCATGCTTGGTGGTTTTTGCATCCCTTACAAGCGTGTGCATCCCTCGTATCTACACAAAAGGATTTTATGCTATCAAGTGTACTCATCATTGTATGTCGAGAACCCAATCCAATTACAGGATCCGTAAGAAAAGTGAAAAAACCTGGAATGTGGAAAATATAACAAAAATATTAGGATATATTTTGCAGAGATCGTGTTGGCCGAGCTTCGTACGAATGTGCTGTACTATCAAGTCAATTGCAACGTCATTATCTGCTCCTCGAGGAATGATCACATCAGCATGTTTCTTTGATGGAAGAATAAATTCCTCAAAACTTGGCTTTACGAACTTAGCATACTGCAAAGACGCTGTAATTGTTAGCTCTAAGAGAAACACTGCCATTACAGGACCGAATATAGTGTCCGATGGAGACAACTTGAGTGTGGGCATTCTTTCCATGCAGTAAATAGTTGAAAGTGGGAGATCGCTAGAGGAAAGGATATACCATTCAAGATAACTTGTCATCCTATCAACACATTAGAATAGAAGATGAAACACAAAATGAAATAGAAAATCCAATGTGCTCGAAATTGAAATGCAACAGAAAAATGAGTTTTAGTTACCTTTTAATTCACCAATTCTATAAATAGAACCAAGTTAATATCAGACTCAAATCCCGTTTTAATTCATTAACTCAGAATATGGCGCAATTATACAAAAAACTTGCATTGTCCCGGACTATATGACTTGACAGAGTAAGATACCATGCAAATAATCTCCCTCTGTGTGTGTGTGTGTGTGTGTGTGAGAGAGAGAGAGAGAGAGAGAAGAGAGGGAGTGAGAGGTACCAAAATGACTCAGTAAGAGCAGTGTAATACTAACTTGGTCGAGGACATTCTCAACGTTTCTTCCTCTCTCGACAGTATCACGCTGTATCCTCCGGGAGAGACGCACATCAGAGTCTGCCACGCTAATATTTTAGTGACAGTTATAAAGCAATCGAAACTGCAGACCATTTCATAATTTCATTTCTAAATCAACATTCAGAAACAAAGCTCAGCATACGAATTTAATAAAGTCACATCCCTTTGGAATCAAATTTATTGGAAAAATAACTGTCAAATTTATCATTGATTGTTCATCAAATCACTGGCACATCTATATTCTGTAATGCTGGAGGATCCAAAATAATAGTTAAGACGACCAATAATAATCTTGGAAGCAAACAGATTATGATATTTAGTTTGTCCCTTTTATAGAAGAAGATGATAAAAACAATCCTCACATCCTAGGGAACTAATAAGCTTGAGAATAGCTGCATGCCAAACCCTGTACCTATAACTTTTAGTGAAAATAGCCAAACAAAGATCAAAGCAAAGAACCTGTGTCAACAAAGATCTTCATGTTCATAAGGTCACGTACACGAGAATCATGAAGAACAAGGATTCCTTCCAAAATTATGACGTCAGCGGGGTTCACCTACAGAAATCGAACACGTCTGATTACGGAAAAATGAAGATATTGCGCTTGAACTATGACAACGTTGGTAAGGTGATCCTCGGTCCTGAATCAGCACTGTATAGACTTGGATACAGGACTGCTATATGTCTAAGTGCCTACTTCATTAAAAAAAACTACAGTTTCTATGCATAAATTTGAAGGGATCCATAAGGTATAACCTTGTCCAAGTAGGAAATTTCATCTAATACAACTTGTAACTACAACAATGTGATTTGTTACACAAAATATAAGTGGCAATCTGCTTCTGGTTTGTTGATTGCTGTTACACTGCACAAAAGGAAAAGTGTAGAAAGTACTAAGATGGTGGCACTATGCCACTAGTTGGCTTTGAAAGAACATGATACTAGTAAAGGAAGGGACTTTTTAGTGCTTGTAAAGATTCACTTGGTAAAATTGAATTTCAAGGAAGATTCTAACTAAAGAAGCATTTGTAAAGTACCAAGCGGCCAGGTTCAACGCTTTTGTGGGTCTTGAAATCATAATTTGGTATGTTGACTGCTCTTCCACGTCTTAATCTTTCCATGCATGAAAGCAGGAGCTCCGTATCAAAGGCATCTGCAGGGCACATATATGCTCCACGGAGCTATGATTAGTATGTCAATGAAATGCAGATGTAATGTGATAGAATTATATATCTGCATTGACAATTCCAGAATATGCATACCGGGATGGTCAAAGTTGTACTCATTGACTTTTTGTAACTGCTCATTACTCAAGGAGCGATAAAATGCATCCTAAATTCATAAACCATGGACCATCATATTTTCATCAATATATAACACAACAAGCTTTGTTCAAAAACAAAATGAGAAGACAGTACTACTATGATCTTGGGCATAAATCAGTCAATAAACATTGGTGGTTAGGAGGTGATGAATGATAAATGAAAAATGATGACTAGGAAATTCACGTGGAAATTTCATCCTTTCGCCTTTTTGTGATTCCTTTATTTCTGCAGATCAGTTCAATTCATAATTTAATGAAAACAAAGAGAAAAAACAGTCAGAATTTTCTAAACCATTAAAGAAATTTGGTGCTGGAAGAACTGCCAGAACTGATCACATAGTACTGCAATGAATCAGCAGGACATTTTTACATCAAATGTGCAAAACATCACATTACATACATGAGAATGCAATTATATATACATGGTGTGTGTACAATAAAATTTAAGTGTGACAAATGCAAATTTAGCTCTAGGGAAAACAATGATATACAGCTTCTCGTTACCCATATCTAGGTCCATTCAGGTGAAAAATTTAAGATTACAGCAGAAGCGTACATGGCATCGATATTAACTAGTTTCACATTGAAAACACCAACATAAGCATTTGGAGAATAAAGAGTTCAAAAAATCACTGATTCTTTATTTTTCTCCCTTGAGATATGCGCATCACCAGGGCAGATAGACATCCCATCTAGCTCACGCTAATCTCAAAACTACGTAAGATCTCATGATAAACACTTCTCTTTCGAGTTAATTTATGGATAAATAATCCTTACGATAAGAAAACATAAATAAGCACTCAAAACAATTACTTGATTGACAAGAACAACGCGTTGATCATGGAGCTGCGAGATAATCATATCGCACACAGTCGTTTTGCCTGACGCAGTCCCACCGGCAACACCTTCAATTTAATCCAATACTCCAGTTATATTACAAACAGTACTTTCGTACATTAGAATATCTGGTCAACAAAACATTAATGAACTCTTAATAACACATCGGAACGTTGGAGTTGAGCAGAATTTACCAATTACAAACGGAACCTTGAGTGGAACTCGCTCCGAGCCACCATTTGATCGAGGTGAAAAGTGATTTTCATTGCTGTTTCTCATCGCGGCAACCATTTCAGAATCCATAATCGAAACTCCAATTTGAAAATCTCGGAGAAAAATCTTGTAAACAATCTGAAAATGGCGATTGGCGCGGAATTCAAATCATTCGCACATTTTTTAAACAGAATTCATTTCATTCTTTGTTCTCAATGCAGAGAAGTGCAAATCGAGGCCGATCAAATCAAAATTTACGCAAGTTGATTAAAGATCTAAGATAAAATAAGAAAAAGAATGAAAATCGTACCCGCTGTCGCAGACAATTGTTTTCTGTTACGGTTAAAAGAAGGATTCGCGGGAAAATCGCATTCATCCGGCTACAGTAATGGGCTTAAAAGAGGCCTGGTGCAATGACCAGCCCAAGCCCAGAAAGGCACCTTTTTCAGTTTTTCTTTTTTCTCAATCTATTTATTTTTTTCTTTTGCTTTATTAATTAACACATGTACACTTGCACCTAGGGGTGTATATGAGACTCGAGCTCGGAAAAAATTGTGAGCTCGAATTTGAGCTCGATGAGCCTGTTTTTCAGAGCTCAAGTTCGATTTTGTGCTCAAGTCGAACTCAACTCGATTCATCAAAAAAAATTTAAATTAAATAAAAATATTAAATTATTAATATATTGTAATAAATATTTAAAATTAAAAAAAAGTAAATTATTAATATATATTAATTATTTAATTAATATAAAAAATATTTAAAAATAAGAAAAAGTTCATGAATTGACTCATGAACTTTTGAACAACTAAAGTAAAATTCAAGCTCGACTCATGTTGAAGCTCGAGCTTGAGTCGAACTACTATCGAGTCAACTCACGACTCATCGCACACACCTACTTGCACTAAACATTTCTTTAGGGTTTAACTCTTAAAGGAAAAATTGCAGCTACCAAACAAGCGATTTGCAAATATAAGCAGGTTGAGGCACAGATCAAGTTGCTCTCTTTAAATTCTTTTACAATTTCTTTTCAAAATATTAGTGCAACACAGTTAACAATCGTGCTATCTATGGAATACAACAACTCAATCCTAAACTATAGTTACAGCAATGCTAGGTGAAACAAAAGTTGCACTAGATACTTTTTTATTAAGATCAAATCAGGTAGAGATTAGAGAGAAAAACATAATTTTTGTGTTGTGTGAGATACCAAGCCCCCTTTTGCATAGTTGTCTAAGGAGTGACTGTAACATAAAATTTAAAATTTGAATTATGTCTCATAAAACAAATATATAATTGTAGAAAACAACTATCATTTTAGCATCTCTTCCACTTTCCTGCTTCTTATGCATGTATGGTGGAGAATGCCTTTTAATTCAGCACTTATAATGAAAGCAAGATAATACAAATATATATTGTATAGTTTATTGTTTAGTATTTTATATGGGACATATTTTTATTAAAATATCCAACAACTCTGAAAGCACAAAAAATAACAATGGTTGGAGATGAAATTTCTCAACAATATTTTCTGTAGATTTTCCTGAACCTCTCTCTATCCTTCATAAAGTCATGAACTAAAATTGCAACACCATATGCTAAAAGAAGATCCCAAATGTCCTTTGGTTACGAGTAAGAATGGGACCAAATGCACCATTTATACCCTGGACAAAAACGCACTTTTGCAAGCACATAAAGTTGGCCAAAACTCTACTGAGATGATCAAGAATCAAAAATGACAAAAGAAACAAAGTTTCTACCGAGTAATTAGTAGATAGAAACAGAGACTATGTACCAAATAAAGAGAGAGCAGATTTACAATACAGAAATGTCCTCCCACAACACTTTTTTTCTTGCAATCAAAACTCTTTCTTCACTTGTGGAGAGAGCATCACTGCTAGGTTCCACCTCCGAAGACCATTTGTCCCATTTTAAGGAAGCCAAGAATTTGCGTACATGATTTATAACAGTAGGTTTGTCTCTTATGATGACAAAACCTTCTGGTCTTAGGATTCGGTCCATTTCGATTAATAGATCCTCTGAGCTACAACCTCTCTCCTCAATCTGAGAGAAGACTGACCAGGCATGAAGCAAGTCATAGGTACGCGGATAAGTTGAAAATGATTCACACCTGCAAATACATTGTTGATTATTAGAGTTTAACCAGTACTGTAACTCTGAAATGAGAAAGATACGAAAATCAGACGAGAATTTGGAAAATAGTCATTTATGTTTGTTCATTCTTTTTAAAAGGGAAGTATATTCGACAGGGTCACAACTAAAGTATAACTCTCACAGGCATAAGAAAATGGCTAAGTATAAACAAGTCTAGATTCAAGAAGGGTTTTTAGTGTTGAAGACAGCTGTAATTTCAAATACTCGACTTAATAATTTCTAAGCCATAATAGGTCAATTATTTGTGACATAGTCATCAAGGATGACTTAAAACATACTCATGGGTTTAGATTCTCTTCTTTCCCCTGGCTTTCATTTATTATCCATTTACTCACAGTAAATTGAGTTGGTGTACTTTTACTTTTTTCTGGGCCATCAAAAAAGAAAAATGCATTTTTATTGAAGCTAAATATAAGCACTATTCAAGTGCAGCCAGATGAAACAAAGTTGCCATTTGGTTTAAGTGCTATTCTTATACTTATACACCACTTTTTGCAACATTTGAAGCTCATTAGGCAGCATAGATTGAAGGGCATAGAGTTTCTGTGCAGTTGGTTGTACCAATGAAGATGTATTTCCGCTTATACTCCTATGTGATAGAATTTTTTAGACAAAGATATACTAATAAGAGTCAACAAAAATTAAATGTAAGATCAGATAAAAGGGACAAGCCAAATCCAAACTGCAGGAATACTCTGACATGAGGTGGACTTCACTTCACCAAGAATAATAAATTTATTAAGTCATTTTAAGATGCAAATTTTCAATAACTTGAATCATCAGGACTACCCAGTTTTGAGACTAATCAAATTCATTCATGGCCCCTCAATGAAAGGAGGAGAATCACTAGCTAAAAATATGAAAGAAATTCAGTTCACATATCATATATCATAAACCTGCCACCACATTGCAGACCCAATCTTGGTGTGCAAAGAATTACCATGACAAATAACATTTTTATTTTTTGGTTTCACTGAAGAAAGTCACTTACACTATCTTTAGTTCTTGTTTTATTTTTTGATCCTTTTTTATTTTCCTTCTACTTCTCCTCACCAAAATCCAAGATCCAAATATAGCGTTAAGATGAACTTGCAAGAAAACAGGGCACTGAATCTTGATAATAAATCAACAGTAAAGATGGAAAAGGTGGAAATTCTGTATCACTTGTAAATTATAAGAGACTGAAGTAGTGATCAAGTAACACATTGGGCTAGCGCATGGCCACCTTTGAACAAGAATGTCAAGAGAAAGGGGGTTTGATGAAGGCCAGAAAGGTTCTGAACATGAAAGCATACCAGTCATGAGTTGTTCCAATCAAGCCTCTATCATATACAATCTTCAATCTGGATGATGCATTAACCGGAGCAACGTTCATCACCCAAACATCCAGGTCTTTTAGAGCAGTAGCAAATCCCCCAATGTTTGAGTTCATGTCCATGACATTTCTGAATGAGTTCCGCTGTATAACCGATTTCATCTGTTTCCAATACTCAGCCACTCTATAATGCCATACATTCTGCATCATATACACATCTGTTAAGTTGATATATACATTACAGGTTCAGGCCAGGCGTGAAATTAACAAATTTCCAAGTGGAGAATTGCAAGATGAGGGCACTAAAGCAATTTAAGAGCCTTACTGTGTCTTTCTGAAATTCCTCTATGCTTATGCCAATTTCTCTCAAGCGTGGTGGAGCAGTTGTAAGCCTTTGCGGCCATGGTTCTAGTCCACTCCCCTTCCCCTGATGCATTTCTGTTCCCCCGAAGACAGGCATTTAAATTGTCACATGGCCAAAAAGAAATATTTGATTACCAACTACAAAGAGGAATTTAAATCATCCAAGGCAATGAAAAAATACATACTTCAGGTTAAAATGTAGATAATTACACATTATAGAAGGATACATACTTGCAGAATATGGGGTGATGCATGCCTTCATAAGTACATTCCATGTTGCATCTGGATCATTATCAGACCTACACAAAGGTGGAAGAGTTCCAGGGGCTCTTTTCACATAGCAACTATTACTTAATGGCTTAGCCCATATCACTGTTTGATCTCTCCTTGCAATAACTCTCCAGCACATTCTTTTCAGAAGGTCATACATAGAATTCCAAATTCTTCGATTTTCTGCATCGTGTGCATAGGCTTCTGGCGATGAATAGACAAAATAGCCTCCTGGTCTGAGCAATCTGTCCAATTCTAACAAAAGAATGCCATCTCTCTGAAGCCAATCAATCCGGCAACGGGAACAATGGGCCAATTCAAAAGATCTGCTGGGATACGGTAGTCTTCTTGTGCCCAAAACACCTAAAGTAGCTGGAATCCCCCTCTCTAATGCAAACTGAATTTGATTCTCATGAACATCATTAGGAGCAAGAGACATGGCTATGATATTAAGAGGGAGGAGATACGCTCCAAAACTTGCAACCCCACAGCCCACATCAAGAACATTCCGAATATGGCCACCATTATTGAGCCTTTCACCAGGAAACTTGAGCATCTATTAACATAAAACAAAATTGATAAATCACAATATGAACATCCTAACAATAAAAAATGTTGATGAAGGCTTATAGATAAGCAAGCTATGCATCACACCCCAGCAATAGCCGCAATGTATTTGTCAGCTCCATCATGGAAATGAGTTCCACCACCCGGAAACTTTATCTTCTCCCGATCCACAACCATCCAATTCTGATCCGATTTCTCCTGTGCAAGATGTGTATGGGGTATGTTCACCTTCCATACTTGGTCCCTACTTGCAGGCCATCGAATTGGGATCTGGACTTCTAACAGCAAATTCCATTGGAATCAAAACTAACAAAGTGAAATGGCAATAAATATATTACAAGCATCACATGCATTGCTCCGAACAGAGGCCAGCAGAAGAAAAATGAAGATATTCAAGTCTTATGTGTCAAATCAAGTGAGAGTCCATATCCTGCCAAACTATTCACATATGAAAAATATTTCACCTCTTCCTACGGTAAATAATTCAACAGTATAACTATCCAAATTATCATCTGCTGATTCAAAGCTTGTACCACAGTTCCCGAAAAAATAGCATATAAACTAACAAACCTTGTAGCCAACAGGAGGAGGGATAAGGCAATTGTAGCGGCGCTCTTGGGGTGGACAATGCCTCTCATAGTGCTCCATTAAGCTCAGGTTTAGCTTCAGTTTCATTTGGTATATTAAATTCCTATCCAAGCACGGAATCAGCTCCGAAAATCTCAAATCACAAACCTGCAGAACAGAGGGGGAAAAAATATTTATTAAAAAAAAAAAACTCACCCTTAAAAAGTCACTAGTCCGAACTAGAACAGTAAAATGGCGTGGCACAGCCACATACACCAGTGGATGCTGATATTCACGCTCCAACAATTACTCACCGGAATGGCTTTCAGGACTTCAGGATTGTGCTCTTCATCCTCAAACAATTCATCAAAATCCTTCTTCACAACAAATCTCCCAGTTAAGGGGTCAACGCCATCCTCGAATGAATCGTCTCCCCGGGGCAAACCAGTGGAAAACAGTGAACCATTGTACAGACAAACCAATCCCAGAAACACTAACAACCCGATTAACACATACTTCAGCAGCCTTGCCGAACTCATAGCCTCACTCTTTGGCTTCATCTTTTTCCCTCCCAAAAAAAACCAGGAAAAAATGAAAACAGAACCCGAGCTTTGCAGATGTTATTCAGAAGCTAAAACCCTAGTCGCGGATCCATTGCCGCTGGATGAAGCAATAAACTATATAAAAGGAGTGAGCTGAATTAATTGCTCTTTCCCTTTTCAATTTATCTTTTGGCGTTTTCTTGGGGACAGGGAGATGTATACGCATCGCTCCTTTCTACGTATTGGAGGGGAATAATGTCTAGTTGACAACGGAAGCCGGACCGTTGAAATTGGAGAACGTGTAGCTTTTCGTGGTGACGACGGCATTGAAACACCGCCGTTTTTGTGCTTTCAATGAGAAAGCACAGGCTTCTGTAAGAATTATTTTATGTAGTATATACTGTACATATATACCAGCTGATATGGTATGACTACGGCTTGATGTGTATTGAACAGCTAAGTAATAAGTCTAAAAGTAAATAAAAGTGATGAAATTTATTTGAAAATAAATAATGAAATTAATTAGATTTTCTAAATTCACTTTTTTTCTTACTTTTCTTATTTAATATTAGTTTTTTTCACGCGATATCATAATGTATAAACTGTATTAACCAACATCTGTAGCTATTATATTTATATTTTCGTATGCA
>JACGDI010005525.1:209030-221690 GCA_014898725.1 Jacaranda copaia
GCAACTCCGGCTAGTTCACGTTTGTTCTTGTTGCAGATCTCAAACCTAATATCATCTCAATCCACCGAATTTCCGGACCATCAAGCTCTTTGCAACATCAATATCTATGCATACTTACATTTGAATTTTATTGTGATTCAAGCTCTAAGGTTTGTTTGTTTTTATTTCCAACTTTCATTTTCATTTTCATTACAAAATGAAAATTCAAAATCATCACTTCATATCTATTTTCATTCAAAAAAATCCTTCCCCCTCTTTTTTTTCATTTTCAAATTTTTTTTAACCCACCATATCATCCTACTATCATGTTAATTAAATTTAAAGTATTTGCTATCGTTTTAAAATTAAATAAAATATATATGTATTTTAAAAAATAATGTTTTAAAATTAAAAAATTATAAATCAACTTACTTTTCAATCCAATACCTATTTTAATAATTACTTTTCAGCATTTCATCTAAACACATTTTTATTTCATTTCCAATTCATACCTTACTTTTCAAGTTTTGAAAATGTATGAAAATAATCAAGATGACTCTCAACATAAATTAAAATAGACTTTAAACTTTATTTCTATAAATATTGAAGTGAAATCATTTAGTCAATTGGTTTAAATTTTTTATTACATTCCCTATTTTATGAATATACGACATACATATTAAATATATTTTTATAAAAATAATTAATAAAAAATTAAATAAACTTCACATAAATATAATAAATTGAAAGAATGAGTAAGATCGCCAGCACGCAATTAATGCTCTCAACAAACTACGAACCTAATAACCACTACCATCACATTGTTACGCAGAACGCTACCGCATATGAGAAGACGACAGCCCATTTCCCCGGTCACATTCCCTTCAAAATCAGGTTCATTTTTCTCCTCTCTGCCCATCTCCTCAGAATGGCCTCGAATCCCAAGCTCTCCTACCATAGATTGCAGCAGGAGACTTGGTTCGACGAAGACGACGACATTCGCGAGAAGGTGATCGGGAGACTGAGAACCTCCAGGTTCAGAAGAACATTCCACATCAGGCGAAAACTGCGGGTAAAAATCCCAAACCTGAAGCGATTCCTGAGAAGAAAAGCGACGCTGGTGAAGGTTGGTTGGAGTAAGGTTTGCAAGAGATTGAAAGAAAGTCAGTCGCATTTCGGCGATCTTTTCGCAGGGAATTATCTCTTCATGCAGGTCACTCCAACTCCATTGAAGTATGCTGATAATAGTAGTATTAAATCTTTGATTAAGGTCCACGGCCACGATCTTCGTCGCCTCTCTTCTACCCATTCTTCTATTCCTAGGGTTGCTTGATTACTTCTGTGCTTCCTGTTGTGGACTAACGATGGCGTCCTGCTGGTTGTACTATGTGCTGTGAGATCATTTATCTAAGAAACGTATTTGTAGCCCTTTTTTTTTTTTTTGGTTAAAATACTTTTCAAAAAATTAGAAGCTTATTGGGATTTTTGTGATTATATTATTATATATAAAGAAAAAAAGAAAAAAAAATGGCTCTTCATCAGGCATTCTTCTTGAAAGAGAAATCAGGAGTATGCTTAATTCTGAGCATTAGAATTTAAACATATAAAAAGAAAATGGTCACTGGTTCACTGCAAAGCAAATTGATTACATATTACTTATACCATTGAATGTTTCATTGCTTCATCTAGTAACAGTTTATCTCTCATATTTTTTTCTTTTGTTTTCCCACTTTTCTTTCTTTTCACGATTCACGACCCTTTATAGAAGACCGTAAATGAATATTCGAAAATTTATTTACTGTTTATATTCGTATCTATTTATATAAAATTTATCTGTATCCACTTAAAGCATATATTATTCATGTTTGATTAGTAGATATCTAATTATAAAAAGACTGTAAATGAATATTTAAAAATTGGTTTACTATTTATATTCGTATCTGTTTATATAAAATTTATCTATATCCACTTAAAGCGTGTATTATTCATGTTTGATTAATAGATATCTAATTATAAACGAATATGGATATGATAAATGCATATCTTATTTGTTTAATATCCACTTTGAATATATTTTTACTAAATAATATAGTATTTATATTTTTCAATAAAAATCTCATAATCCATATATGTATATAATTATAATTGAAGAATTGAGAAGAAAAAAGAATAATTGTAATATAGAGAAAAAATTAAAGAATAAAGTTAATTAATATAATTATTGGTGGTTGATTTTATAATTAATATACTTAAATGTCACTATTAATATTAATTAGTACTAATAATTAATTATAAAGTCAATTATTAATTAAAAATTATATTATTTAATTGATTGCTTTTTTTTTGTTTAACGAAATTGTACAATTTGTTCTATTAATTAAAATGGGTATTTGTTATTGTTTATAAATTCACTTATTTGGATATTCATAAATAAATATCTAAATAATTACTATTGAATATAAATATCAAAAAAATAATTAGAATACGGGTAAATTTAATTAAATATAAATACATTTGAATAATTATAATCGAATACGAATATATTCGAATTTGATCTATATCCAATATATACGAATTCGGATATTATTTTTAAATATCTATAAAATTCATATCCGTATCAGAAAATTTGAAAAATTGAACGAATACGAATACAAAAATAGTGTGTCCGATCCATTTAATATTCGCTTACATCCTTACCTTTATATATTGATAATGTATTTTTTTATTTATAAATATTATTTTTTAATACAATTAACTCAAATATTATAATAATGTTTACTCATATAATTAAAGAGAAAATGGTATTGCATTTTTGCAACCGATCAGCAACATTTCAAGTATAGATTTCCGACAATTGTCCGGATAAAATAATTCAGCGAGTGGTCCGGATAAAATAATCCATCCAACATCATAAGCTGCTACGGAGCAATCCCCATCAGTAGTCATGATCTGAAAAGGGATATCAACGCTTATCTATTTGAGACATATGCTGTCAATTTATTGCCGGTTTAAGGCTATATATATATATAAATATTTATTTTTATTTTTTATTTTTTAACATAATATGATGGGACGAGAGTTGAGTACAGTTGAATTGAGAATATATCGAAGATCTGTTTTTTGGATAAAAAGTCGTCATGTGATTACTACAACTCTTTTTTGAAGATGTACTTTTTTCAAAACTTGTCTCGACCTCTCCCCACTTATTAATTTTCTTATATAAGTAACTTTTTATTTTAAAAATAATTTAAAAATTCGTACAGATAACTTTCTCTTAAAGTTTGTCTCAAGCCCGTCACACATTGATTTTGGATACATAATTTTTTGTTCGTAAATATACAATTTAGAGTGGTATAAACAGTTTTATTTCAAATTTGATTTGAGAGACGGTATATATTGTTTCGAGTATAAGTAACTTTTTATTTTAAAGTAGTTTAGAGTGAATACAAATAACTTTCTCTTTGGGTTAGTTTGGTTGGATTTTTAAGTTATCTAAAAATTATTTATTGTGTGATTTTTTATTATTGTGGTATAGTTTAGTTAGCATGATTAATTTTATGTAAATCTACATGATTGTTGGTTCTTGCATCTTGATTATACATATTAAATTACCATTATGTTCCTCATTCAAATATAAAAAATCCCTCATTTGTCTTCTCTACGATGATGATAATAATGATGATGGAATGCAATAATCGAAGACAGATTTATTTATTTATTTATTGTTGGAATAAGAAAGGATATTTTGATAAACTAATTTCATAATTTAAGAGCGAATAGATAATTTCAAGAGAAAGAGCAAACCCAAGATAGATAAACCCATGGGGGGACGTAGGTTAATTAATTTATCATTTATATTATACATATAAATGTGGACTTTAGATATTAATGTGGGTTTGACTGTTTATAATCATTTCAACTAAATGAATAATAAGATAAGATAAAAATATTATATCCCACCTTATCATTCAAATCAAACTAGTGCTTAAAGTTTTTCCCTATATTGTCACACATTGATTACATGTATAATAACTTCTTATTTGAAAGTAGTTTAAAGTAGACAAAAATAATTTTCTCTAAAAATTTGTTTGGATTTGGTCACATACATCAATTTTAGGTACACATAATTTTTTATTTGAAAGTAGTTGAAAGTGGGTATAAATAACTCTTTCTCAAAAGTTACCTCAAGCCTGTCACACATTAATTTTGGGTATGGGTAACTTTCATTTGAAAGTGGTTCACAATGGGTACAAGAAACTTTAATTATTGTCATCACATTTGTTGCATTTCCATAAATGCCTTATGCCCAAAATACTAAAACACTTATTTTGCAATTTGTTAATATCTAAACATAATGATATATTTAAATTTTGATTATTTTATTTGAAAAAAATATTAAAATTCGAATTTGAATCTTTAATCAATCGAATTTGATTCATTAAATATTTTAATCAAATAAAAATTCTAAAATTTAAATCAAATTTGAATTAAAATTTGATTCGTTAACAGCCCTAACACAGGTGAATTGGATATCAAAAAATAGTAAACATGACAAGGCAAAAACTAGCATTTGGTGGGTGGGAATTTATGGCTGAAGCCTGCTAAGAGTTACCTGTCTTTTTCAATACAAATTGCACACTGTGGTCCAAAATAATTAATCCAAAGTTACAAAAGTATTGAATATTTTCAGGGATTATCAAAATGGGGCAGCTCATTTATTGGAAAGCAAATAATGTCTGGGTTTATATGTATGGTCATTTACTCCATGGTTGAGGGCCGGACAAGTTGTTGCAGGTTGCAACCACCATCACTACTACTATTGTTTTCATTATCATTATTTTCAGTGTTATTGTTTTCTTGTGGTACTTACATCAATTTTATGTATATCTGCATAAATGATATGCATAAATACACCAACAAACCAAAAAAAAAAAAAAAAAATTATAATGAGTTTGAAACCTTAAATTTAGGTTGGATCGCATAAATTTGTCTATTGAGAATGAGGGTTGGTGGCAGTCTATTAACCTATCAGCATAAGTTTTATACATATAATGTAATGTTAGGTATTTGAACATATTGAACCTCTGAAGTAGGGATGTAAAGGAGCCGAGCTAGCTTGCGAGCTGGCTCAAAAATTGTTCGAGCTTCAATTTGAAGAATTAAAGCTTAAGAGAGTTTGGATCAAATCGGTATTGATCTAAACTTTTGGAATTGAAATAAGTTTGGTAGCAGATCACAAAATCTTGGTCATCTTCTCTATCTAATGAATGGGGAGCTTGCTTTAAAATCGTCTGCCCTGCATCCACCCTAGAGTATATGCTTCAATAGGAATCACAGAAGGGTAAATTAAAAACCACTTACCCAATGGATAAAGTACATTAAATAGTTCAAAGATTGACAACTTACCCATTCAGTAACTTTGGCATTAGACATTCCCAAACGGGTACTATTGGGTTAGGTCAATTCAATAATAGATGTATGTTGACATTCCACCATTCCTTCTCCTTTCAAGGCCTATCCAAAAGAGAATCCAGTATTTTTTGGTCGTGAATATCTAAATTGGTTGTCCATTGTTCAATAATTCTTGTTTGGGCATTTCATACCATTTGTACACAATGTTTTCATCTAAGATTTCAATTCTTCCATATTTTAGCATTAACATATTGTTCCACAGAGCTAAGGTCCAAAATATGGAAGAAAGAAGCGTTTCCACTACTCTACCACTCAATCAATTCTGTTCCACTTAATTCCACTTTCATAGCCACATATCTTTCTGGCTAAGGAATGAGAAATCTTTCTCATGTTACATGAATCCAATTATCATTTCATCCTGGAAAAGCCATTTTTTTCTTAATAATGTCTTTGTCATTTGATCCAATAGCGTTCCGTTAGATAGGAATAGAGTTGATAAATACTGATAACTCTCAAATAGAGTATTAGAACAAAAAGATCCATTAGATAATGAACTATTGGTTCTAAGCCATCTTTGATGATTAATCTACAATTCTAATTGCTTTTCTTGTGTATTCTTAATAAACCAGCACTTATATATGGATGTAGAAGGATTTGTTTGGGAATAAGAAGCCCCTTTGATCTCTCTTCATTTGCAAATAATTTTCGACGTGAAAACACAGAGTTAGGGGCTGATCTTTGAATTATTCAAGCCGAATAATTCTTGTTTGTAAGTTTCAAGTTAGCTCATGAGCATGTATTTTTTTAAAATAATATTTATACATTAAAATTATAATAATACATTACTTTTTTATATATTATTAAATTATTTCATGAGCTCGAGGTTGAACTCGAATCTATAACTTTATCACAGCATTGAGCATAGCCGAAACAAGGCTCGAGAATTTTCTAAGCTTGAGCTCAAGCCCGAAAAATGGTCAAAGCTTGACTTAATTCAACTCATTTGCATCCCTATGAAGTGTGTCTATGAATAAAAAAAATATTGAGAATGAGGGGTGTAATTCATTAAGCTTATGCTAATAACTTTTTCTTTATTTTTTATTTTTTTAGCTTATGTTAATCACTTATGAATAATAGCATTAATTGGCAATTTGTTAAGTTTGTGGAGTGATTAATTAGTTCAACGGTGTCGTCCTTACATCTATATTTTTAGAATTTAAAGTTTGAATTCTAATAAATTTTAAATAAACACACATATATGTATGTATAAATAAACAAAAAGTTTGGCAAAAAAATAATATCAGAAAAGAAGTTGATTTTGCAGTCCATAACTTGCTCAATGGGATTTCCATTCTATTTTTTGTGGTTTTGTATATTAGAATATACTCTAATTTCCATTTTGACAAACTATGGCCCATAATTTTCTTGGGGACATTCAGTAATAGCCTGATTTATTTAATGCATATCTTTAATTATTTGAAAAAAAAAGTTGAAATAATCTATTATTCTAATTGAATAAATAATCTAAGGCCCATGAATAGAACTAGGGCTGTCAATTGAGCAAATTTTAATTCGAATTCGATTCGATTGTTTAGGATCTTTAATCGATAAAGGATTTGATAGATGTGATTCAATTAAAAAAGTTCAAAATTCAAAATAAATGGAGCGCATATGAATATGGTTCGATCCGATCCATTAATAATCTGAATCCAAATATATTTAATATTATACATATATGGTATTATGCATATATACACATAGTCCTATAGTAATGCCAAAATAGATATTTGGATAATGGAAGTAATGAATTCTTGTGCAATATATGAAATTATGTGTTTTTCATATAAATTGTTAGATTTCGAATTTATTTACATCATAATTATATCACTTATTTTTCAATTTTTATAACAAAAAATTATGTAGGAAAAATAATGAGTAGGAACTGAATGCCATAATATAGCAAGAATGCAATACAAATCTCGATTTGATCAGAATAAGTTTATTTTTTATAAAACTTTGAGTTTATAGTTAATTGATTAAGAATCATGTATAACTATGTATTTATAATATCAAATAAGTACTATTATTAGCAATTGAACTTAAAATATAATAATTTGGTAAATAAATGTGATTGAGTTAAATTCTATTGTTGCTTTTAAGTGATCCATAAACTTGAAAATTTATTCATTAATCTGTTGTGCATTTTTTTTAAGGATGAACGTTTTAAATTTGTATTCTACTAAATTTTAGAAAAATAGTAAATATATAATAATTTTTTATTGAGTTTTTTGGGATATCTGATGGATATCTGACTTTTATTTGGATCCAAATATGGTTATACCAACTACAAATTCGATAAATCTTGAAACGAATTTGGATCTAGCATATTACTTTGGGATTCGAATTTAGATCTAACATGATCTGATCCGAATATGACCCATTAACAATCCCAAATAGGATGTAATAGGCCCATTTTCCCATTGTTTGTTCTAAGGCCCACTACTGGACGAAATAGGCCCAGCCTGGTTCACAATTTTCAGAAGAAAAAGAAAGTAAGAGAGAAGAGTGAAGACCAGAGGAAAAGGGAGAACACAGAAGAGTAATAGTGGAAACTAAGAATTAGGGTTTCTCCACAAAGGTACGCCTGTTTCGCGTTTTCTGAGTCGCAAATCTTCATGTGTGCGACTAATAATTGATTTCACTTCGCAAAAATTTTCTCGGAGTACCTGGAATTCACCTTTCTTTGTTAATCTTTTGGATTTATTGTAGCTTTACTGACGGATTGGTTGGACTGAGTTGAATTTTTCTGAATAAGAATCCAAGTTCGCATCGGGTAGAATGGCGGAGGAAGAAATAGGGATAACAGGAGCAAGTTCCCAAGGTGAAGATTATACAGGCTTGAATGAGGCTATGGAGAAGGAAAAACGGAAAGACAAAAGGAAGAAGCGGTTACTAAAGGAAGCTGGAAAGGCGGAGAAGCGCGGCGTTTGCTATTTAAGTCGGGTGCCCCCTCACATGGATCCTTTGAAGCTTCGCCAGATTCTATCTCAGTATGGAGAAATTCAAAGGATTTATCTCACCCCTGAAGGTCATGCATTGTAGTTTTTTGTCAATGAGATTATTGATTGCTTTGTGCAAATATGAATTTTGGGATAGACTTTTAGTTTGGTGATCATGAGATTGTAGCATGGTGTATTAAAGTTGTGCAATTATTTGATATAATTATGAAGCTGGTTTTCCACCTCAAAGTCTTCTTTTATTTTGTCAAACTACAGGTACTTAATGACCACTTTTTCCTTGCAGATCCTGCTGCGCAGGTGCGGAGAAAAAAGTCAGGTGGATTCCGAGGACAAGAATTCTCGGAGGGGTATGCTTAATTGTTTGTGTTTGTATCTTCAGATTTTTTAAAATGGGCGATGAATGGTCGCTAACTTTTGCCTTTATTACTCTTGAACATCCTTTGTGAAGATATTTTAACTGCTTAAACTTAGAAGTTTCTGCTTCTGTTTTATTGTAGGTTTTCAGTGTCCCCCCTCTCCCTGTTATCTCAGATAATAATGGTTCTTCTGACCTGTAAATGATTATGTACTCCATGCAGGTGGGTTGAATTTGCTGACAAGAAAGTTGCCAAGAGAGTTGCTAAGATGTTAAATGGAGAACAGATTGGTATGTTGGCTGGCTGGTTTTTTTTGTAACTGAATATTGTTTAAAGTCCTGCATGCTTACGTTGTGGCTTTGCATTTGGTACTTTTTGGAATTGTATGTGCTATTTTGTGGAATAGCAGCAAGCTGCATTGATGAAAAAACCTCAATATAGCTGCATGAACTTTGATACATTTAACAATCAATGCACAAGGGGCATTTAAGGAGAAAGCACTCAGCAATATCCTTTCCCTGGTGTTAATGTTGATTTCGCTAATTTAGAGCACAATTTAAAGCTTTATTAGTAATATGAATTGATTTAAGATGCTGGATTTAGTCATAGAGCTTTCTCGTATGAATTTTTCTTTCTAGCTTAGAGTGTTCCTCTAGCATCTGGTTCAATATGGAGAGATTTGATCAGATATTTCTTACTGTATCATGAGTATTGCCTGTGGTTTACCCTTCTCATTTTTTGGTTTAGGTGGAAAAAAAAGATCTTCGTTCTATTACGACCTGTGGAATATCAAATATCTGAGTAAATTCAAGTGGGATGACCTTACAGAAGAGATAGGTAATTGTCTCAACTTGTTTAGCATTCTGATTTGTTATGCCTTGCAAGGCTGCAAGCATGAAATGAACTTATCTGAATGAATGTTTTCCAGCATACAAGAATGCTATTCGAGAGCAAAAACTGGCATTGGAACTCTCTGCTGCCAAAAGAGAGCGGGACTTTTATCTCTCCAAAGTTGACCAATCAAAAGCATTAAGTAAAATAGAAGAACGGTTAAAGAAGGTGAATCCATTGTATACGTGTAAAATGTGTTCTTTTTTACGAAGATATACTCTATGTTATCATGACTTGCATGATTTTATCCAGTATTTGGTGAATTGATTCTATAATTCTACATTATCCCAAAAGGAAATAACTTGATCCCTTCTGCAATGATATTGTCCACAGATTATTATCTTTCTCGTTGATTCTCAAGTGGCATATTTTCTTTTTTAAATTTTAACAATGATGCATTTAATTATCATGCATATTTTCTTTGAACTGTTAGTAGCAACACATTTATTTGTCACGCAGAAGCAAAAGGTTGTAGAGGTACCAAAAGTGACCCGGCAGTTTCCTCAGAAAAAACCAGTTGTGAATGAAACTGGAGAGAACGAGGCAAAACTGTCGAGGGATATCCTGGCAGGAGTGAGTGTCTCTCTGTCGGTGTACCTGTTTCGCGACTTATGCTATTATGTTTTTAATTGTTAATTTAAACTCCATATGCATATCTCAGGTTTTTGGTGGCTCATCATGATCGGTTTGGCCTGAATCTGCTATTTCATGAGTCTTTGCTCGCTTGTGTACAATTTTGGCATTGCAAGCACAGAACACCTTCCTTATTGTTTCATGCGTGTAGCTGTTAAGAGGCTTATGCCAATTAGTATCATAGAGATTACTACTTTGTGATGTGAAAGGTTTCGATTTTGCCCCTTAATTGCCAAAAACGACTCATTTGTTGAACCACAACCACAAATTACAGTTCTACCATTTCTGTTGCCTCTAGTGTAGTGTTTACACGATAAAAACAGAGCTCTCTCTGGGTTACGCCTGAAGGGGTGGAGCTTGAATGAGGAGTTAATGGATTATTTGATACTCGTTTACCCTTTTCTCCTTCCCTTATGGAATTATGATAGGAAAATTGGTGAATCTGGCCTCGCATAGCATCTTGTAGAGGCAATGCCTAAATACAGCGTAATTTGTGTGGTGAAGAAGTTACTTCTCAGTTTCAGTAACAAGTGATAATGAAACATCTTTGCAAAGCAGAAGCATAAATCAACAACTCCATTAGGCTATGATTCTACAATTTATAGTGTCAAGCGATCATATGATAGAAGCAAACAGCAAGCAAATTAAAACCCATAGAGAGGAAGCAGAACAAAAGTGAAACCCATCGATACTTCCCGCAAATTCTGCCTGCATAATAAACACGAACACATGGTGTTTTGAAAATCGGATCGGATCGGAGGCCAGTTTAGTTCAGTTGAAACCTAAAAATTGGTGGTGGTCAAAATCGGATCAGTTTAATCGGTTTACTTTTTTTGTTTTTGAAATTTTATTTTTTTTAAAAAAATAAAAATAAAAATTATGAGTTGAAGATGATGATTAAAATTTTGGATATGTAATTTTTTGAAATATGAATTTATTTTTTTGAAATTTAATAAAGTGGTAGTTATATGCAAATATTTATGTTTAATTTGTTATTTTATTTTATTTAATCTCTCTTAAATTATGTTGAATATTTAGCGTAAAAGAATTCATTTTTATTTGGAATTGAAATATGAAATAAATGATTAATAATTTACTAATTGTGAAATAATATTAATTTTTTTAAAACGGACTTAGAAATAAGTAAGTGGTAATATTAAAATATTATATATATTTATAAAATTAAATATAATTATTATATTATATTAATTATATTAATAATTGAATCGATTGAATCAATAATTAATAACGTCATTGATTCATTATTGGGGTCTAATTTTGAAAACATTGGGTATACCTAAATATTTAAAGTGCCAGAATGGAGAGAGAGGGGGGGAGGGGGGGAGGGAGGGAGGCATAGTTAAGTGTGTTGCGTGTTTTGGTTACGTTTCTTTGCCTACCTTATTTCAGACAATTAGAAAAGTACACAAGTGTGATGTAACCGTGTACGTGATATGTATGTTTGTTTCTTCTATAAATTATTTTTTTATTTATATTTGATTTAAATGCTTATTATATAAATAAAAAAAATTAAAAAATAAATTATTATTTAAAATTATAAAATATTTTGGGCCTTTAACATAATTTAGATAATATATTTCTTTTTCTATAGAATTTGCAATGTGTATGCAATCTATAATATTTTTTACTTCCTCCCACTCCAATGTCTATATTATTTGTCACAAATATAGTATTTGGTCAATATCTATATTGTTTGAAATCTCAATAATCTTGTTTTTAATTTCACCACCCATGGTCCCATACTCATTATCTTTATTGTAATTCAAATTTCAAATTTGGTAAGTCATGACAGTAGTAACCAATTTTGAAGTTTTCAGTCTTGCGTCATTAAGTTGAAGTACCAACAATAGAATTTTTTCCTCAAAAGAAATGCTACAAGATTGATAGCAAAAGTTTGATCTCTATATGAATAAATTAGAATTTGAAAATATGAAAAATGTTTAAAATTTTGATAATAAGGAATAAACAAATAATATATATTCACATTAGTCTAAACTTCAAAATTTTAAGTTATAAGTGCTTCACAGATTATTTTTTATATTGGTTAAACTTTGTGTGTTAATAGCAAAAAGACAACAACTATCTCTTCCCAATGTATAAGTAATAAACAATAGAATAAAATAAAATAAGATATAAACTTATTTAATATTCTCCAACAATGGCTACACTACTTGTAAAACTGGAAGTACGGTCACAGCTTCAAAGCAGCAGTCACTAATGCTAACGCGAATTTCTTTATTTTCAAATAATTATGTTCTGGCCCTTTGAGTGATTTATTGCAATAGTAGATTGGTTGATGGTTGCCATCTCGGGTCGATACCAGCATTGAACTAATCGATGCTTCTGAG